>JAGFNQ010000479.1:476295-546727 GCA_024364735.1 Boesenbergia rotunda
TCATGGGGATGACTGTGCGTCCTAATATTGCAACCTCCTCAACTGTAAACCTTTCCAATGTGATGCCGGCCTGTCCAGCTAGCGCGTTATCAGGGAAGTCATACTTGACAGGTCTAAGATCAAAGGTTATTGAATCCAAATCAGCATACTTTTCAGGTATCTCTCGCAAGACGGTCGTCTTTTGCAAAAACTTGTTGATGCGCTCTTCAATGGGGTCTATACTTCTCCCTGCCATTCGATAACTGCGATCTGTTGTTTCAATTCCCTCATAGGAGAGTGGCTGGGTTACCACTGCTTGAGTTGCTTGTGGCACTTGAGAAGTGGCAGCCCCCTTTCCCTTTGCAAGACGTAAGTTTTTTAATCGTTGTTCAAGGTCTTCTAGATTGCCGAGACCTGCAGACATCTTGTATTCTTGTACGCAAAGGCCCTGTCCATACACACACAGAACACAACAATCTTATCAATACATCATAGATAGTTCTAGAATGACATTAGTTATTGCTTAATTAATTTGATTATCATTTACTAGGTTTTTAAAACCACAATGCATGCATCCACTTGAATTCTTAACAAGCATGCATGTGCATTAATTCTCAAAATTAACTTTTAACAAAAATAACTCTATTCCCTTTGAGTTTCTATTCTAAGTCCATAAATAAATAAACCGAATGGTCAACCTAAGTTCATTGCTAATATCACAATGTTTTATTCTACTATACTTAAATACAATTTTTTTAGACTTACAAATTCATTATATAATTGCTCATTAAGGAATTACAGTGTCCCCAAGTGTATATTGTATTTCAAGCCAATGTTTCATGAATTCTTGTTGGTGTGGTCTATAAGAAGTTGGACATATTGGCAAAGTTTCTAGTAAATTCAATGAAGTTTGAATCTGATGAATGAAAATCATTCGAATGAAGTCATGCCATTATAGTCAAGAATGTTTAAAGTCAATATTTGACAGATTCTAGTTCATCTTGTCTATAAGTTCTAGACATATTGTCAATAGTTTCTATGATGCTGATACCTCTAGCTCTAAAACATTTTAGAGGGTGTTTGGTTTGTTCCATTTTCCATTTTCATTTTCCAGAAAATCGTATTTTCTTATTTTCTGAAAAATGACTTTATTTCATTCTCTAGTTTTTCAGAAAACGCTATGTTTTTTTTCTGAAAAACAAAGTTAGAAAATGCAAACCAAACATATTTTCCAGAAAACCGCATTTTCTACAGAAAATGAAAATAGAAAAAAAAACACCCTTAGTCTTCCCAACTGCACACTCTGAATCAGTGTTCAAGCTCAAAGATACTTGACACTGATCGCATCCAGCAGCATCACACAGCCTAAGAACAGAACTGATGCAAATAATTAAATCCGTTAAAATAGTTGCTCAGCCTTGGCTTATTTTTTAGTTTGAGTTTTAAGTCATAAAATAAGGAATCAGATTCATATCCGAGCAAAGGAAGGTAACTAGAGAAACTGGAACTGCTGATTCTGGAAGCAAAGGAGAAGCTTAAATAGCTATTGAAGTAGGAATTGTACTCAAATAAAAGGGATCAAGCAAACTAATTGAGTAATCTAAATCACTTTCTATTTAAGCAAGCACGATCAAGCAAGAAAACTCCACTCAAATCGAAGATCTAATAGTCCTTGCTGCTGTGGAGCGGTGGCAGTGCGACGACGACGTTGGCAGAAACGGCGAGCGGCGACAGTGGCTGCCGAGATGGGGCACGAAGCTCTCCGCTGCTCCGATCACTATAGAGATACGGCTAGGACTGGAGGAGGGACGGGGAAAGAGGCGGCGACAGCGGGAAAGGCAGCAACGTAGACTGCGGCGTGAGGAGGAAGAGAAACGGTGGGTTCGGGCAGAAAATTAGGTTTTGGGAAAGAGATAAAGGGCTCATCGGAATTCGGAACCGACGCTTCAGTTTTGGGAAAGAGATAAAGAGCCGTTCGAACCGACGACTCAATGACCAGTAACAGTTGCTTCTACGATTCGAATAAAATGTTCTATCGGAATAGATTAATAATTAACATATAAATATTATCATTATAAAATTTAAATATTAAAATTTGATAAAATCCGAGTATCCATCTTCCTAATACACTAATCATAACATCCAACCCCCAGAATTATGATGCAACGATATGATCACTAGTAGTTAATCCAGATATCTACGGTTCGATCCCCAACTATGACGCATTTTGTAGAAATTTTTCTTCCAAATGGGGCGCGCACCCTGGGACGCTGAGCTTCTAGACTACCCATCGCGAGCGCTTCCCGATTTATCCTGATGACCAGTGGAAAACTTCCGTGGGGCCAAACCGGTCACTCCAGATTTAATTTGCCAGGTTTATCATTTTTTTTAATCATAACATCCAGATTAGTAACCCCCATAAATTATCTCTTTCATGTTGATGTTGAAACAGATTGATGGGGATGTTGATATGAACAAATCGTCTCTTACCATTACTATGATTTGAATATGTTGGTTGAACAATATTCATCCAAGATATTTAAGATTCACGATTCAAAATCATGGATTCATAATTCACAACGGTTCAAAATTATAATTATTATATTAAAAAATAAAAATCTGATTTGAACTTATTTAAGTTGTTTATGTATTTTTATGATTTTAAAAAAATATCATGAAATTTAGAATTATCCTTATTACTACTTTCTTTTCTTATGATTTAAAAAAATATCATGAAACTTAGAACTATTCTTATTAGTACTTTCTTATATCTCGAGTGTCAAAATTTATTTGGATTTATTATTGATAAATTGAATATGGTGATTCTCATCTGAATTTCCGTGCACTTCCAAAATAAAAATGATGAACCTCCTTCTTTGGTCATTTTATTATAATTAGAAAATTAAAGTCAAAAGTGATTGAGATTCTGGAATTGAAAAATGAGAATAGAAATATAATATGAAAATAATAAAATGAACTCTTTATTTATAGTATTTAGAGAATAATAGACAGTCAATCGTAATTGATAAAAAATATCAAATAATTTAAACCATTAAAAAAAACGCTCCCTCAAATGTTAGAATCATGGAAAAATTATCCTACACTTTCTACATGCAAACTTAATTTTCTCCTCAGTCCCTACATCAAAAAAAATATGTTTCACTCTTTACATGTAATGTTTCATATGTTTCAACTATAGATTTACCGAATTACCTCAATTCTTTTAGGTACAAAAAGTCTAAAATCAAGTATAATTCTTTCTAAATTCAGCATCATTTAACTAAAATTCAGTATGACCTAATCAATTCATCCTAAGTTAATCAATTGGTATGAACTCAAATCAATTGGTCTAATTGAAAAAGAATGTACTCAATTTGATAGAACATATACTAAATTCTAATTGAAATATACTGAATTTAGAAGAATTATACTTATTTTGGACTTTTTATACGTATAAAAAGTATGATACTTAATTTGATAGAAAATATACTAGTTTTTAATTATATGATCCTAAATTTAGGAGGAACTATACCTCATTTTGGACTTTTTATACCTAAAAATAATAAGGGCAATTAGGTACGAACTCTAATCAATTGGTCCGGTGGAAAAAGAATTGTGCTCAATTTAATAGAGCATATATTAAATTCTAATTGAAAATTCTGAATTTAGAAAAAATTATACTTCTTCCTGAACTTTTTATACGTATAAAAAGTGTGTTACTTAATTTGATAGAAAATATATTAGATTTTAATTATATGATACTGAATTTAGGAGGAACTATACCTCATTTTGGACTTTTTGTACCTAAAAATAATAAGGGCAATTAGGTAAAATATTTATTAGGGAGCTAAAGTAAATAAAACTTTGCATGTAAGGAGTAGAAATGAACTTTTTTTAAGGGGTCTAATGGTCGTAATTGCTTTTTCTCCTTTTCTCTAACTTTTAAATTGCACTGGTATCAAAACTATTTCAAAGTTAAAAGAAATCAAACATCATCTATATATAATAAAAAAATCAGTTAACCAATTGTTAATTTTGCCTTAAATCTTAACTGGCATGAATAGGGATCAGCCTAATTATAGTTAAGGGTCCTTAATCTATCAATGGGTACCCAACTGAAAGTTAGGTCTAGGGAAGTATGAGAATAATTCCCTCATCTATTTTCTTCTAGTAAATAATTAAATTTGGAAGACCAAATTTCAAACATCATCTATATAAAAAAAAATTAGTTAACCGACTATTAATTGGGCCTTGAATCTTAACCGGCCTGGATAGGGGTCAGGCCAATTATAGTTCAGGGCCCTTAATCTGTCAATGGGTATCCAACTGGTGGGTAGGTCTAAGGAAGTATGAGAATAATTTCCTTATCTCTTTTCTACTGGTACATAATTAAATTTGGAAAACCAAATTTCTTTTTGGAGGTGTGTGTGTTATGATGTGCCTCTTATTTTAGCGGGCCTCCCGGATCACTTTCTAGGCCCCTCCCCTACTTGTGAGGGTCACAAACACGTAGCTGAAATAGGGTGTGTGTATATATACGGATTTTTTAAGCTGTGAGCCATCCATTGCGGATGAGGTTCGCGACAACGTTGTTTCAAAAAAAAACTCTCGGTTATGTCAATCAAATTTTGCATTTAGGGTTTAGAGATTGAGTTATAATATTAAGTAAAAAAATCAAACTGAAAAAATATTTAAAATTTGCACAGGGTGTATGCGGTAAGATCCTTAGGTAACAAAACTATAGGCAACCCATGGACACTTGTTATCCTACTCATCCATGTATAGGCAACCCATGGACACTTGTTCATGTGGTAAATTGATTCAGTATTTTTTTTTTAAATTTTTTTTAGGATTTAGGAATTAGAGATCAGATTTTATCCAAATATAATTTTCAATTCTCAATAGGAAATGAGAATATTTTTTTAAAAATATTATCAGCAAGTGTTCATGAGTAGTTGCCTATAGATGGGTGAGTAGAGTAACAGATTGATATAACTTTGTTGCCTACGCACCCATCTATGGGCAACCTGTGAGCAACTAGTATTAATTTTTTTTAAAAAAAATAAATCATTTATTTAGATTGAACATTAAACCTACTCACTCATATATGAGCAACCCATGAGCGTCTGCTGTTAATTCTCACTTCCTATAGGTGAGAATTGAAAGCCAGATTTGGGTAAAACCTCATCTCTAAACCCTAAACTCTAAATCCTCAAAAAAATTAAAAATTACTCAATCAATTTGCCACATTAGCAAGTGCCCATGGGTTGCTTATAGAGGGGTAAGTAGGGTAACAGGATTGTGAATTCTATTACCGTACTCACCCGATTATCTACTGTGAATTTTTTTTAAAGAAAAAAAATTCTTATTTCCTTTACGAAAGAATTGAAAACCAAATTTGGACAAAATATCATCTTTAAACCCTAAAAAAATATAAAATGCTTAGTCAATTTGTCACATTAGTAAGTACTCATGGATTGCATATAGATAAGTGAGTAGGATAACAAGATTATATATACATAATATCTTACCCTTAAAAAGAAATTTGGTCCTCCAAATTTAACTATATACCTAAAGAAAAGAGATGAGGAAATTATTCTCGTTTGTCTTTTTTCAAGCTCTCAGATAGTCCCTTGATTAGAGTGATGTTGTCATGCCATTTTGATTAAACGCACCCTCTTCTTTCAAAGTTGGTGTTATTTATGTTCCAAGATACGGACTAAGTGTTCCTCTAAGTAGCATCTTTCGAAGTTGGCAATCTTGTCTACAAGTTTCTAGACATATTGTCAATAGTTTCTAAGGCATTTTACCAAAAGGTGCATTCGAAGTTCGAAAATTCCCAAAAGGTGCATCAAAATATTAATTTTTCTAAAAGGTTCATCTCCTGTTGGTGCATTTTGCACTAATAGTCAAACTCAGGTTTTGATGTATATAAATGGTTAAAGTTAGATGTTATATTTGTCTAACCTATTTATCAAGTGTATAGGATTGAAAGACTTAGGACTTGACATCAGACTGAAGCCCAAGTAGGTTGATACCTAATAGGAAGTCCAGTTGGGTCCATGGTGTTAGGGCAATCTATGGTCCGGAGTAACAATGTGTTTTGATGTTTGGGCAATGGGTTTAAGTTAGGTTCACCCTTGTATTTGATATGTGTATGTGAGTGTGCAGGTTTGCATGATACACATAGACTTGGTTGGACGTCTTCGGGTACGGTGAAGGGTGGCATGGAGGCAAGCCGTGGGCTTGTGTGTGCATCCGAGGGACCATGGACAAAATAGGGACGATGAGTCGAGGGAAGCGGACTTCGAGACATACGTGAAGGATGACATGGAGGCAAGCTGAGGGCTTGTGTGTGCATCTGAGGGACGGGAGCCAAAGTTGAAGAGGGCTTGAAGACAACAGATCGAGGCTGCTGGAGTAGGAACGATGAGCTGAGGGAAGCGAACTTCTAGGCATGCGTGAAGGACGGCATGGAGGCAAGCCGAGGGCTTGTGTGAGCATCTGAGGGACGGGAGCCAAAGTCGAAGAGGGCTTGAAGGCAACAGATCGATGCTGCTGGATGAAGAGTCAACCAGGTCGTGAGGGGTCAAGTGCTGAGGGAAATGTACTCGGGAAGGGAAACCTTAGGTTTAGGGGTGGACCAGTCGACTGGTGCCAGGGTAGTCGACTGGTGTATGCCACAGAAAGATCAGTCGACTGCAAATGGGGTAGTCGACTGGTGGCGGCTGGAAATTCGAACGTTAAGCTGTAACAGTTGAATTTGAGTAGGACCAGTTGACTGGTAATGGACCAGTCGACTGGTAACGGTCTTCTCAGCCTTGAACACTATTTAAAAGGGCTCGGTTTTGGCTGAGAGTTCTTGACGAAATTGGCTTTGGTTAAAGGCCAATTAGTAATCTTTGAGCTCAGGACTGTTGTCCGGATTATGGCAAGGTTTCTCCACCCACAAGGAGCTACGAGCTAGCCGGAGGTCTTCTGGGGAGTCATCCACCGACGGATCGGGATCGTCCACCTTACGGACAGCCATGAATTAGGAGTTTTATCTCCGAACCACGTAAAGGTAACGTGTTAGCGATTGTTTATTTTTATTATTAGTATTTCCGCTTGCGCACGCTAACATTGTAGGAAGAATAATCGAGAATTGCTATTCACCCCCATCTAGCAAATGACAAGGTCCTAACACATGGGGCCTGACAACTAGTTGAAGCCGGGTAGGTTGATTACCTGGCAAGAAGTCTAGCTGGGTCTGCGAGACCTGACGGCTGGTTGATGTCTAGATGGGCATCTAGCAGAAAGACCTAGTAGGTCAAAAAGTTGAGTTAGTCTGTAAAAGGTAAGTCACCGGAGGAGAGAGATTTGATGAGAATGAGTCTTGGTGGGACTGTAGGCATGGTGTAGCTTAGAACCATTTCAGATATCTAAGCTGAAACCTTGACTAGATCTTGATCTTAGGAAGACTGAATCTAATTAATAATAATTCTATTTACAAATTATGCTAACTCTGTTTTGCAGGTTATATTTTATTTTATAGACTAACATATCTTTACAGGACCAAATTACAAAAAGAAAGCCTTGGATAAACAATATTCGAGGTGCCTCAGGTGGGACCTGAAGCACCTCGGTTCACACTGGAGACGCCCTAGATGGCTAAGGGCGCCTCCGCATTGTTGCACAACAGAGATCAAATTTCAACATTTGAGGCGCCTCAGCTGGTAACCAAGGCGCCTCAGTTTGAATCTAAGACGCCTTAGAAAGGTTGGGAGATGCCTTCAAGTGGATATATTGCGCATTAAATCAGAGATGCAATATGAGGTGCCCTAGTTGGGAACTAGGGCGCACTCAACCATCTTTATAAGGTTGGTTCGTCCAAGAATTTATAGATAACAAAACTTCTGATCAATCTGCTCCTCTATCTTCACGCTACGGTTGTTCTACTACTCTTCTACACCCAACTGTTGTCGAAAGATTGACACCAACACGCGAATGCAACAAGATTCGTATAGCTATGTTGGGTAATGAAATTTAAAGTGTAATTTCTTTAATTATTGCAAAAAAAAGTATAGGTTTGTTACACTTCCCGGTTCTTCTCATGTACTTGATCACTCTACCAGGAGTTTACCGATAGAGGATATTAATGAATTACCCATCGAAAAGGTCTAAGGGACCTGGGCCTTGAAGTAGGAGTTACCGAAAACTTCAAACCAAGTAAAAGATACTTGTGCTCGATTGTGTGTGTTTTTGTTCGTTTATTCCATTGTGCACTTGATTTTTGGACAAGGTTAAAAAAGAAAAAGATTTAAAAGGCATGTGATTTAATTTAACCCCTGCCCCCCCCCCCCCCCCCCCCCCCCCCCCCCCCCCACACCATAAAAATCATTGCTCGGCCCAAACGTTTGCACAGTAGCAACTGCGTGGCCAACCCGTCAGCGCATGTCTGATCAAACTAAGCAACCACTTCCATTGGTCAGGCCAAGGAAGCGACCATGACCACAAGGCCTTGCGACCAAGAGTATGGATCCAAACAAATCGAATTGAGCTAAATAATATGACAATATTGATATTTGAGTTTGAGCTCGAAAAAAAATGATATTCGAAGCTTGAAAATACAAATAATTTTGGCTCAAGTTCTATTCGAAATAAAATTCAAGATCAAATTCCATTTGAATTGTTTGAATTCAAACTATAATTCGAAATAACTTAAATTCAAACTAAATTAAATTATTCGAATCTTTATTTAAATATATTTAAATTAAAATCAAGAGACTGGACTGCCATTAGGGATGGAAATAGGCTAGGCCAGGCCAGGCTAGATTTTTACTTTAACAGGCCAGGCCTGTATAATAACAAACTGACCTGAGTCTGGCCTGTGACCTGTTATAGGCTTTGTTCTTGGCTTAAGCCTAGCCTGTCCAACAGCCTGGCCTAGCCTGCGGCCTGTTTACAAAGCCTGTAATTTAATTCGGTTATCCAAAATACTTCAAATATATAAAATATAACAATTCGATTCGATTATCCAAAATACTAATTCAACAAATTAGCTAATGATACCATAAATATATAAAATATGTATATTATAACTAAAAGAGATTTATGATGTACTAGCAAATAAGGTGGTAGATAAGGTCTTCCTTGTAAGAAGACTAAGGTTCAAAATTTTCATTACACCATTTTGACAATTTATATAATATAATTTTAACAGACCCAGGCCGGCCTGTCAGGCTTGATAGTCTTTATATTGAGTCTGGGTCTAGCCTGATAAGAAAAACAGACTTTTAAACCGACCTGAGTATTATTTTATTTTTAAATAGGTCAAGCCAAGCCTGGCCAAATACAGGTCAAGCCATAGGTCCCTGACAGGCCGCCTAGCAAGGTTCAAATCTTTCATTACACCATTTTGACAATTTATATAATATAATTTTAACAGACCTAGGTCGGCCTGTCAAGCTTGATAGTCTTTATATTGAGCCTGAACCTAGCCTGATAAGAAAAGTATGCTTTCAAACGGACCTGAGTATTATTTTATTTTTAAATAGGCCAGACCAAGCCCGGTCAAATACAGGTCAAGTCATAGATCTCTAATAAACCGCCTGATCTATTTTCATCTCTAACTGTTATAAGGTCACCCCACCTCCGTGCTTGGCTAGGAGGTTGCCTGGCCTCCATGTTCGGCCAAGAGGTAGCCCGCCCTCTGCGTGACTAGGCGGCCATTGGCACTTGCCACTGCGGGGTCGACGGCGGAAAATATTTTTAATTTTTTAATAAAAAAGTATTGGTGCATGTTTTGAAATTTCCTAACTAAAGTGCGTCGTTTGATAACATGCCCTAGTTTCTACGTTGCTGTGATCTCTCTTGCTCTGGAAAAACTAGTCTTCCCAACTGCACACTCTGAATCAGTGTTCAAGCACAAAGATACTTGAGACGGATCACATCCAACAGCATCACATAGCCTAAAATCACAGTAAGGGCATCTCCAATTGCATAAGGTTTGTTGTAGCCCCATCAAAAACTAAAAGAGAGAGTAAGCTCCCTAATCATTTATTTGGAAAGAAGGTGAGACGATGGAAGAGGAATTTTTATTCTTTTTTACCGCTCGAATAGTCTATTTTCTTACACACCGATTTTGAAGGGAAAAAATGACCCTCTTCTCTTTCCCTTTTTTTCATTAATTTGATAGGTCAGCATAATGAGATTTAAGTAGCTCAGCTCCTAGAGAATATGCCCTAAGCGCACTTTTGATATTGAAGCGAAAAAAGAAACTAACCCATCAAATATACATAATAACATAGAATTAGATAAATAAAAAAGAAAAGGCAAAGAGAATATGAGATATAATTTTTCTCTATAAAAATATAACAAAACAATTTAACAATAACAAATTATTATTATCTCTTAATCTCTAAATTTCTATCCTTCTTTCGACTCCTTTACTGAACTAAGTATTATATTGTTCAAAATTAATTGATAAAATAATGAAGTTTAACCCGATTTAATAAGAATTTTATTAATGATTTATAAGTTTTATAAAAATGATAAATTAGATAATAGTCGAATCTAGGATGATCAATCTGACCCCATAGAAATTTTCTACTGGCTGCTAGGATAAATCGGGAAGCGCTCGCGGAGGACGGTTCAGAAGCTCAGCATCCTGTGATTGTGCGCCCTATTTAGAAAAAAAATCATGCAAAATATATTGTAACAAAGGATCAAACTGTTGATGTTTAAGGTAACAACTTAATACCCTTCCGCTATGTCATAGCTCAAGAGGTATTTATAAGTTTTATAGATATTACGAATGGACATTATTGACAAATAACTCATTTCTTTAAATTTATTCATTTAATCTAATAAATTATAGAATCTTATTCATTTAATTGTACAAACTGTAAGGATATTAAATTAATGAGTCTGATGAACGAAGTCTACAAGTATATGATTATCATCAAGTAATAAAATATCGGTCCACATAGATTATCATCATGAGAAAGAAAACAATTAAAAAGGCAAGAGAGGTCTTAGGAGAAAATCAGTTTTGAAGAGCAATTTTAAGAATTTAGTTTCGCCAAGACGACCATTGACACCCTAAATATTATTCACTCTCTTATCTCAATGTTGATATGCATGAAGTTGGTATATCTCGAGATGACCGGTATATATTTTTGGAATTATATATGCATGTCTATCCAAATGCGACGCCTATTTTCAAGGTAGCCTTACTAAAGCGATGTTTGGTTCAAATTTGTTAATCGGAATGGTAATGAGAATCATTGAGGAGTCAATGGTAAAGAAATTCTGATTATATTGATAGTGTTTGGTTAAAATTCTAAAATAAAATTTATTATTATTGATGATGTTCGGTTCAGTTCAACTTTAATGGAATTCATAAAAAATTCAAAGGTACTTACAATATTAGAATTACTACAAATAGAGAAAGTAAAAAAAATGGATTAAGAGCTAAAGTAGAAAAATATAGAGAGAGAAATTATGAGAAGGGGGAGGTGTTCCGGAAGTGAACGACGGGGATGGTGAGTCACTAAAGCGCAACTCACGACGATGGTGACGGAGAGAGGGCCTCCGCACCCTGCGAGATTAACACGAGCGTTAAACGGAGCGCACGAAAGATTTTCCGGTGGAGCCCTCTCCGACGCTCAAGTCAGAAATCTTATCTTTTTCGGAGGACAATGAGGAATCGAATTTGCTATAGTTTCGGAAAGCTTACCCCCTTCTACCTGGATGTCGATGCATCTTATATACCTGAGGTCTTTATCACATGTGTTCCTACATTGTCCGCCACATTTCATAATCATCGATTACTTGATAGATATCATTTCTTTTGGTAACGACTACTGTGATTATTAAGACCTTAATTATCGTGTGTTGTGAATAATAATTATCCGATGACTTTCCTATTCTAGAAGGAGAAACGGATACTTGAAGTCGGGTTTTCTGATCCTTATGTTGATCTTTGAGCTCCACTCTCCCGAGTTAGTCTCGGAGTCTCATCTCCCGAGCTGACCTCCAGGCCTTCATCCATTTTCCCGAGATAGTCTCGGGAGCCCAATTCCTGGTCTGACCTCAGGGGCTTTCTTCTATTCTCTTGAGGTAGTCTCGGGAGCCCGATTGTCGGTCTAACCTCGGGGCACTGGTTCGACAGGCCATGCCACGTAGCTTTCCTATGCCACGTGTCTACCCCGGGATACTCATCCGTATCACAAGTCCCCCCTTTAAGTCTAATCGAAGGAAGTGTAGCTTACTGATTAGGCTGGTGGTACAATGAGGGGAAACTAAGTGTCTGCGAAGCCCATATTATCATTCCTTCTCTCTTGACGACTTGTCAGGTCCGAGAATTGAAACATTCGTCCCTTGGCCCGAGGCGGTCTTTTAAATTAATCCAAAAGTCCCTGTGAGTTCTGAGGGCCGGTAATGATAGTTGTCCATCACTCATTAAGAGCGCGTGGGGCGTCTTAATGACGAAAGAGCGTTCCAGTGAATATAATAATGCCATGTGGCAGAATCTTTTCTACGTGATTTTCCTCTGATATGCGCTGCAGGGCCATACCACCCGACAACTGTAAAGAGGGGCGACGCCTCGAGATTGGCAGTCATCACCGTCTATGTGTCGCGCCTCCATTCCTGCACGAGAGCGGCTTTTTCCCTATAAAAGGGGAAGGCGAAAATGGTCTTCCCTTTTCTTGCACCGCCGATTTATCAGAGCTTGCGCGTCCCATTTTTGCTTACTAGAGCTTCATCTTGCTAAGGCTTCTTCTTCATGCGTAAGTCTCGTTCATCTCCTTCTTCTCCTCTCCATTACCATGGGTAAGGAAGGAAAGGGAAAGAAAGACCAGGGTAGGAAGGAGAAATTGGAAGAGGAAGTGGTTTACTGTCCGGAGTGGTACGAAGCCACTTCGTCTAAGATTAAGTTTGCCACCCTGACAGCCGCCTGCGAAGCGTATGACATTCCGGCGAAGTTAGTGGTCGAGGCCCCTAGGATAGACCAATCTCCAGTAGAACCTCCCTTAAGGGTTTTCACCTTTTTCTTAGGGCAAGTAGAGTTTGGCTTCCGTTTTCCTCTTCCTCCCTTTTTCATGGTCATATCTGATTATTTTGATATTCCATTATACCATATGGCTCCCAACGCCTTCGCTCGGATGGGAGGGGCGTTTATCCTTTTCAAACTCATTAATATACCTTTGACCCTTCACTTCTTTCATTTCTTCTTCCTCCCAAACTTAGCCTCTAGAGGGGCATTCAATTTTACTGCTCGCCCCGGTCATAAGTTCATAGGAAGCCTCTATTCCTCCCATAAGGGATGTAAGGAGCACTTCTTCTTTATTAGACTTTTCGAGCGCCTCTTCTGCCCCATTCGCTGGAGAGAAGACCTACCCCCTCTTCCAGAACTGGGCGATTTCCAGCATGACTCGGGGTATCAGCGGGCCAGAAGCGTCCTGATCGGCATGGAGTTCCATGGCCCCAGCCTGGTGCAGTGTGAAGAACTCCTGTATCAAGTCGGGCTTAGCTCCAAAGCCACCAGCCTTAGCCATAGCCTCAGTAAGTTCAACATTTTGTTAAACGCTTATTGATTCTAACTAATATTTTATTATTTCTGTGTTGCAGAAAACGTCATGCTGTCCTGGGCGATGAGCAAGCTCCTTAAATGGGAGCTGGCCGACGAACAAGCCCTCGCCCCTCCTCCAGCTCCCACCGCCTCGATGGTCGATCAAGTGCAAGCACGACAAGCACATAAACTATCATGGCTTTATTATTTCTGTAAGGCCACGGGACCCTTAGGGTCCCTCTCCCACTTAATTATTTATAATGAGGAATTTTCATGCAAGCACGACAAGCACATAAACTAAAACAATAAACAAGAAAAATTCTAAATTTTTCCAACTATCATGGCTTTAGTCTTCAATGTGCCTCTAGTCGTGTCGTCACCTCGTCCGCTCCTCCCTACACCATGCGCAAGCCACCATTGAAAGAATTTCCAAGCCGAGACGAAAAGCTATTTATTTACATCCATCGATCCTATACTCCACAAAGGAGTGTACATAAAATCTAGATCGAAAGTAAATAAAAGCGCAGCTAAACAGGTGTCGTATTTAATTACAAAAATTAAATATTAATTTAGCCTCGTCAACCCTGAGGATTCAAATATTACAACCATGCACAACCAATCACATACACACATTATTTAAGCCATAATAGTTGGAATCTCGTGCCTGCAACCAAAGAGTTAGCCTACACACATCCTACTATTATCCGGCAAAAATAAAATACATGATAAAGTGCAAAATATAATCGAATCCAAACACACAAAACTGGAAACCTCAGCTCTGATACCAATTGATGGTTGTTGTGGGTTTCCTAAGCAAATACCGGGTCATTTATGGGAAACCTCTCCATGTCTACGGATTAAAATTTTTAATCCGAATGGAGACCTATCTCCCAAACGACCGTCTCGTCGCCGTACTAATTGATTCGAGTTACAACTTGGCCAAACTTGATGTTCCTTGTAACTAGCCTAAACAATTAGTCGCGGAAAAGACGACGAGCGGATCGCTGGTTTTTGTGTTTATCATCAGGGTCCAACATGATTAATTATCACAATTAATTATCAAATAATTAACAATAAAGATAATTAATTAAACCACATGAAATGATAGAAAACAAGGAGCCAAAGAGAATGTTATATCTTTTCTTTTTCCTCGCAATCTTCTATTGTATGACCCTCCCCTCTTGGACGTCGTATGGCGATGATCTACCAAGAACCAAAGTAACCAAGGCCACCAACCAATCCCCTTTCTTCCTTCTTCCTTGCGCCAAGAACCCTAGATCCAAGGGCTGCCGCCAACCACCAATTCCTCTCCCACCTTGCGCCGCCGGCCACTCCAAGCAACCAAGGTGTGCCAGCCACAAGATATCACAGAGGAGAAAGCAAAGGAAGATGAAGAAGAAGATGAAGAAGAAGAAAACAATCTTCTTCTTCACAAAACCCTAACCGACCACCACCTTCCTCTCTCCCGCCGGTGCCCCAAGCACCCTCTTCCCCTCCTTGCCATCGACTCCTCCTCTTCTTCTCAAGATCACTCCAGCCAAGAGAAGAGAATGAATTCTCTTCTTCCTTGCGCCCACAACCAAGAGAAGAGATGGAGGTCTCTTCTTCCACGCCGTCGGCTGCCCTAGGAGAGAGAAGGAGAGGGAGAGAAGAGAAAAAACCTTGGGTTGGATGTAGAATTGGATGCCTTAGTTTCATGACTTCATGGGGGTAATTATAGGGCTATAATAGGAACCATGAGGAGGAGTTGGGTCTTGGCCACCTAATGGATCAAGGCACGATCCATTAATGAAGATCCATTCCACTAAAGGATCCTCATTGAACTACCTCACCAACCCTCATATTTAAATATGAGCTCTACCTATTATGAGTTCAAGTATCGCCCCGTGTTTAAGATATCGAATGCCCGTTGATTAATTTAAATTACTGACAATTTTAATTAATCAACAACTAACTCCTTGATTAGTACCACTCATCCTTATCATCATGTCGGACCAAGTCCACCTGCAAGATTTAACATGATGAACTTTATGAGCTTATCAAGGGGGCATCATCATCCCGACTCACCAGGATACGGTTTCCGTTTATAATTAATGGCACACCATGTAAATAATATTATTTTCCAATTTATCGGGCCTATCGATTTAACAAAATAAATCTCGCCCATTGGTAAATCAAAGAAATAAATATTAAGTACATGTGTCCGTTATTATATCGGAATTAAGAGCATGTACTCCATAATAAACTGAGGTCTGATCCAATTATAAAGTCAGTATAAATTGGATCACCTCTATGTCGGTCCTACTCAATGCACACAAAGTGCACTAGTGTAATTCTATAGTCAAGATAAACCAACACTAAATTACACTACAACCATCCCGATGGTTTGTCTAAATTCATCTCGGTTGTGAGCCTCTACTTATACTTTACAATGGACTGATAACATGATCTTCTGTGCGACACCATACACCATATTATCTACAATGTAAAGTATTAGACGATATGCACATACTAATATAAACATGCAATTAGTGATCTTGTGATTCTCTTTCAAAATATAGATGTCTTATACAAAGGCAAGGCTTTTAGTATACATCATAACACGGAGGACATCCACCTCCTGCAAGAAGACTTGGAGCAAGCCAAGTCGCAACTCCAGGCGATCACAGAGCAGCTCGAGGAGGCCCAGGTGGCCTGGGACTAGCTATCTTCCGAGGCGGCCGAGCTGAAGAATGCCCGGGACCAAGCCTCAGAAGAAATGAAGACATATAAGACTGACAAAGAGTCCCGGCAGGTGGAGGCAGAGGCGACATTCAAGGTCAAGTTCCTCCAGTCTGAAGAATATAGCAACATCTTGGTCGGCCAAGTGTTGAGACGGCTGAAGCAGGGCTTCAACAGGGCAGTCCAGCAGCTATGGTGAGCTGAAGTGTTGAAGTCGGATGCCAACCACAACTTCATCAGCGTTGACCGGACCTGGGAGGAGCTGCCACCCGAGGAGAAGGAGTTGTAGCTAGCACATTTTCTTTTCTTCTTTTATATTTTTCCTTTTATTTTCTACCTTTGAATGTACTTCAAATGTAATCTCTAATTTATGAAGGAAATCTTTTTGTCTTCTGTGTCACTTTCTGTTTATCTTCTGTACTTGGTTGAATGTATTTCAAATGTAACCTTCACCTCTAAATGGAATATATTTATCTTCTATACCTTGTTGCTCCAACTATACTCCAAATGTGTAAGCTAGAATTTCGAATGAAATACTTTCATCTTTTGTACCATTGTCTTTTTATCTTCTGTGCTCCAAATTTCATATATTTGTCTTCTGCCTCTTTCTTGAATGAACGTACTCCAATTTTGAATGGAATGTATTTTTATCTTCTGTCTCATGAAATCCATTTACCATAGACCCTAAAGGCTTCTAGAGCTCTCCCTTGAGCTCTTAGCCCTAGCCACCTCCCTAGGCGACTCAACCCACACTAGACCACACCGGTGTGCCCCCGGTGTTTCTTGGCCTACAAAATGGACCTTCTTAACCTTGGACACTTTGTCCTTGGTTAAGTCATCCTTTTTCCCTTTGGATGGCACCCCCTTGCCATCCTTGGACTTCTCCTTCTTACCATGATCATATGCCTTCCCAGCATATTTTTTTTGTTGGCCTTGGAGACTCTAGACCGGTAACCCAAACCCGATCTATCATAGTTGGGGTTTATACTACCTAATACCATGTCTAAGCCCTTAGATCCAACCGTAAATCTTTCTAGGGCATTTTCTAATGTATCAAGCCTTGCCTTCAAGACTTGATTTTTCCTTTCCAGATATCTAACCTTTGAGTTCATATGCCCACTTTGGACATTCCTAGACCTACTCTCCTTTCTAGGCACATTCCTTCCCTTCTTGGGATTAATATCTTGATCCTTAGGTACAAAGGTCCTAGATTTACCATGATGCATGCTTTTCTTAGGATGTTGATTTACCTTGTTACTTCTATTCCTATCATTGTACTTAAAACCAAAATTGTGCACAAGTAGACAATTTTCATTAATCCTAGCATGCATGGATGAATGATTAACATAATTTTTAATATACAAGGAGGAACTTGAAATTGAATTACATTTTGGCTTAAGGTTAGGAGTTACCTTCCTTACCTTTGGAGTTCCTCCTTGATGTGGGCTTCTTCTCTTCTTCTTTTCTTCTTTCCCCCATCTCCTCAAGTGCTCCATTTTCTTGAACTCTTTACTCCTTGGGCACTTAGTGTGGTAGTGTCCTAGCTCACAACACATAAAGCATCGAATCTTCTTTTTCTTTTCTTGGGCTTCTTCATTCCTACAATTCATGTTAGATTTAAATTGAATGGACCCGGGTTTAGAGAATACCTCCTTCTTATCATTTGGGCACTTGTCCTTATAGTGCCCCTTTTCGTTGCAACCAAAGCATGTGATGTGCTCTTTCGATTTAGCTTTGGTGGAGGTTGAAGTTTCTTCTTGCTCTTGTATGGGTGAGGGTCTCTCCTCCCCCTCAATCCTTGAAGTTGATGCTTCCTCTTCTTCTCGTGAGGTGGTGACCTCTTCCATTTCTTCCTCTTCGGATGTTGAAGATCTCTCACTCTCTTCTTCCACTTCACTTGAGGATGTAGATAATTCAATTCTCTCCTCTTCTTGAATCATGGGGCTTTTCTCCTTAGACTCTTGAGTTTGTGTAGGAGTCTCATGATATCTTTTCAATTTATCCCATAATTTATATGCATTTTCATATTTACCTACAACACTCAAAACATTGTTAGGCAAAAGATTTACTAAGATACTAATTACCTTTTCATTTGTTTTTGCTTGATCTTGTTGTTCTTGATTCCAATATCTAGGCCTACGCCTCTTCCTGTGCTTATCCTTTGGAATCTCGAACGACTCTTCTATGATTATCCTACACGCCTAATCCATGCTAAGCCAAATCTCCATCCTTGCTTTCCAATAGCCGAAATCCTCATGGTCGTAGGGCGGTGGAGTGTAGATATCTTCACCCAACTTATCTTTCATTATTTTCTCCTCTAGCGTGTGCTCCCTCGGTGGTTAGTCCGATCAAGAGCGGTCCTCGCTCTGATACCAATTGTATGATTGATTCCGTATGCTAGAGGGGGGGTGAATAGCGTTTCTTTGATTCTTTTCACCTACGTTGTTAGTTTGCGCAGCGGAAATACAAACAAAATAAAACTAACAACAAAGACAATGCTAACAAACCAGATTTACTTGGCATCCACCCCGGACGGGTGACTAATCCAAGAATCCGTCGGTGGATCACTCCTCGGATAACCTCCGGCTTGCCCTCGTCGCTCCTTGTGGGTGGAGAAATCTCGCCACAAACTCAAGCAAACCTCTGAGCACAAAGACTACTATCTTGCCTTTAACCAAGACAAGATTCGTCAAGAATCTCAGCCACCACGAAGTCCTCTTTAAATAGGACTCGGGCTGAAACCCTCGTCACCAGTCGACTGCCCTGGGAGCAGTCGACTGGTGCCACTGAAATTCGACCGTTGCAACCCCAACGTTTGCATTTTCAGCCAACTCACCAGCCACCTACCAGTCGACTGCTCCCAGAGCAGTCGACTAGTCCCCGGCCAGAACCCTTCTGTGAGTTTCATCAGTCGACTGCCCCCAGGTCAGTCGACTGGTCTACTCACCCACCTAAGGTTACCCTTCCCGAGTACATTCCACTCCACACTCAAACCCTAAGATTTCCCGAGCACAATCACACAGCACTCGTACCCTCACGACTCGACTGACTCCTCATCAGCAACCTCGACTATTGCCTTCGCGCCCTCTTCATCTTTGGCTCCCGTCCCTCGGATGCACACAAGCCTCCAGCTTGCCTCAAAGCCATACATGCCTCGAAGTCCGTGCCCATCAGCTCATCATCCCTGTTCTCCAAGGTCCCTCGGGTGCACACAAGCCTCCAGCTTGTCTCCATGCCACTCTTCACCATACCGAGGTCGTCCAGTCAAGTCCATATGTGTAACCTGTACAACCTGCACACTCAACATACACATATAAGAACACAAGGGTAAACCTAACTTAAACCCTTTGCCCAAACATCAAAACATGTGGTCACTCCGGACCACAGATTGCCTCAACACTTACGACGGAAAAGCCGAGCTTCCTTATCACCTGTCGACATGGCTCCACTGCATAAGAATTCCACATAGGGTTCTCTCCAGACGGGTAACACAGTGTTAGCAGCTTCCTCCATGATCTGGGCGACAGATCCTTCCGGAGCACTGGGCTCTTCCAGCGTCCATAACGTAATGAAGCTGGCCAATTTGGCTAGCTTATCTGCCTTGACATTATCAGCTTAGGCTATTTTCTGCAGAATGACTTCAATGAAAGAAGACCTTAGTTGCTCATATATAACCACATACCTCTGCAGGCGCTCATTCTTAACTTCGAACTCTCCTTTTAGTTGCTGAGTTACGAGCTGAGAATCCGAGTGTAAGATAACCCGAGCAGCTCCCACTTGCTTGGCAGCTTGGAGCCCTGCTAGGATTGTCTCGTATTCAGCTTCATTATTGGTGGCTCGGAAGTTGAGTCAGATAGATGCTTGTAACACATCTCCTCTGGGAGAAAGCATCAGAACCCCTACCCCACTATGCTTGTTATTGGAGGAGCCATCAACATAAATTTTCCATACTTCATCAGCTTTAGGTCCTGGGACAATCTCGAACACAAAATCAGCGAGAGCTTGAGCCTTGATAGAAGTGCGGGGGTGGTACTCAATCCCATACTCGCTCAACTCTATAGTCCACTTGATCAATGGTCCTGAGGCCTCTGGATTATGAGGATGCACCCGATTGGACTATTAGTGAGCACCACAATGGGGTGCGCCAAAAAATACGTTCTCAATCTTCGAGCCATCAGTACTAAGGCATAGGCCAACTTCTCCAGGGTAGTATATCGAGTTTCTATGTCTTTCAGTAGTACCTTCCTCCCGAATAAGCGTAGAACCCACGACTTGCTCACCTGCGGACAGGTAGACAAATAGCGTTTCTCCCTCTAGTGGCTTATATAGGATGGGGAGTTCAGAGATATATGCTTTTAAATTTGTAATAGACTTCTCATATTGATCATCCCAATCGAACTTAACAGCTTT
This sequence comes from Boesenbergia rotunda, assembly GCA_024364735.1. Taxonomy (NCBI): domain Eukaryota; kingdom Viridiplantae; phylum Streptophyta; class Magnoliopsida; order Zingiberales; family Zingiberaceae; genus Boesenbergia; species Boesenbergia rotunda. The sequence goes on from JAGFNQ010000479.1 coordinate 496,961, forward strand.
CCTCAGGATTTTGAAGAATGACAAAGTTCTATCAGCAAATCTGGAGATGAATCAGGACGAAACTGTAATTCTGTCATTCAACCGTTGTACGTCTTTGAAATTGCGAGGGGATGACATGTTGAGAATGGCTTGCACTTCTCCGAATTAGCTTTAATTCCTCTTTCGGGCGCCATATACCCGAGGAATCGACCACTCGTCACCCCAAACAAGCATATTTAGCGGGGTTTAGCTTCAGTCTGTTGGCCCTCAAGGTGGCGAATGTTTCCTCTAGATCAACTATCATGTCCTTCCCCTTCTCTGTCTTAATCAAGATATCATCTACATATACTTCAATGTTTCCTTCGATCTGGTGGCGGAAGACCTTATCCATCATCCGTTAATAGGTTGCCCCTACGTTGCGTAGCCCGAACCGCATGACATTATAGCAGTAAGTGTCATCTGTGGTCACAAAACTGACCTTCTCTTGGTCTTCCCAGGCAAGGGGAACCTGGTGGTATCCCTGATATGCATCCAATATTGAAATGAAATCACAGCCAGAGGTAGAATCCACTAGCTGATCAATGCGAGGCAAGGGGTAATAGTCTTTAGGGCAAACTTTATTTAAATCACGGAAATCAATACAGACCCGTCATTTATCCCCGGGCTTATGGACTAGTACAACATTCACCAGCCAAGTAGAGAATTGAACTTCTCTGAAATGTCCGGCCTTTAACTGTTGGATCGGGTTGGACTAGCTAGAGGGGGGTGAATAGACGGGAGAAAAAATGAAAGTGGAGGCACTCGTCTTAAAAAAAAAAGAAACTTGGTCACAACTGAGAACGTTGCTTCCAAGGCAGTGGACGCTCAATAAAAATCTCCTTGTGGCGGAGAAGCCTTACAAAAATAGCACGCTAGACTTTTAGAGAGTTTACAAGAATGAATTAATTGAATGAATGAAAAGGTTGAAACTCTAAGCCTATTTATAGCCTAAGAGAATAAATCTGGATTGTTGATTGTTGAGGAATTTTCTCTTGGCCGTTGATCCATGGATGTAATCTGGATGGGATTAAACTGCATCATTGGATCTGATTCAAGGATAAGGTTTTATCCTTTAAGATTTTATCATCTGCTTTAGACTTCGATGTTATCATCTTCAAGTAGAATCATCGGCAGCATCTCAATGTCATTAACTGTTATCCCAATTGGTAACCATGGCAACATATGTTGCCGAGGTCTAGAGTTCGAGTTTTCTTAGCAATAATTAAATTTTCTTTTTTTCAGCGCCTGGTTTGACATGGTCAAACTGACCAGTCTTTTGGTTCATCTTCTGGGTGATTTCCGACCAACCAGAGATAGGCTCACTCGAACCCAACTCTGGCCTTTTGCCCCTCGAGCGTGCTTCCTCCCGGGTTCCCGTCCCTCGGGCGTCACGTACGTCCTTCTCGATCCACCGGTGTATTCTTCCGCAGCTTTCGCGTCCCTCGGATTGTACCAAGCTCGTCGGCTCACTTCCCCGCACAATCCTTCTCGTCTGCTACATCTTACGCTCAACTTCCTCCATACCTAAGCTCCTGCACACTTAGCAGAAGGATTAAACATACCAGGACCTAACTTAAATTGGTTGATCACATCAAAATCAACCAGGGGTATTTACAATCTCCTCCTTTTTGATGTGCATCAATCCGAGTTAAGTTAGGGTAAACAAAATAAAAAAAACATGCATAATAATGTAAACAGTTTAAAAATGTTAATTTAGAATAAATTAAAATTCTACCCCTTAACTTAATACTATTCCTCCCCCTTTGATCACATCAAAAATGGTAAAATATAATTAGGGAAGAAGAAAATTTTTGAGTGCGATAAAAAATATTCTAAGTGAAAAAAAAATCGCGTTGCCACAAATTTTTCAAATTTAAAATGGCATATTTTTTCAAAGTTAATTCCATTTTTTTGTAAAAAAAATTACTTAAATAAAATCCAAAAAATTTTTTGATAAAATCCACAACTCATGAGGAGATCCAAAAAAATCGGATCTGGTGAAGATATTTTTCTATCAAATTTTGAAAATTAAAATATTTTAGATCTCTTCACTTTCGACCTCCCTGTGTTCCTCTTTAGCTCCCTCATTTTTGCGGGGGTTGGCTAGGTTGATTTACAGTACTTCATGTGTTTTCGGGTTCTTGCGGGCTTCTATTCTAACCTCCCCGCAGTAGCACTGCCGGGAAGCCAGTTGGTCCCCTTTGACTTCGGCCACCCGCTTTCCGATCGGGAATTTGATCTTTTGGTGGTAGACTGAGATTACCGCCTAAAATAGGCTAAGCGTCGATAGCCCCAGAATGGCGTTGTAAGATGAGGGGGCATCCACGATCATAAAGGAAGCCCTCCTTGTCCTCTCTAGTGCGTCGTCCCCTAGCGACAGAGAAAAGGAGATATGTCCCATCGGTTTTACTCGGTATCCGGTGAAGCCGAAGAGCAGAGTGGAGACAGGATGTAACTCATCCTCGTCGATCTGCATCTGGTCCAAAGTCGCCTTATACAGGATGTTGAGGGGTGTCAATTCGGGTGAATCGGGTCGGGTTAGAAAAAAAAATTTAACTCCTAACTCGAACCCGACCCGAACCCGAATTCAAACTGAAATGCCCAAACCCGAACCCAAACCCGACCAACCCGATCAACCCGAACCCGATCCGAATAACCCAAAAAAACCGATTCAAAATGTCTTTTTCGGTATTTTTCCTATAATTCTTCACTTTTACCTCAATACTCCATCTTGATCATACTAATATTGATATTAATATACATAAAAATATCTTAATTTTCAAAATAAAATTTGATTTAACTCCCAAAAATCACTAAACATTAAATTCAGATCAACCCGAACCTAACCCGAACCCGACCAAGAAATTTTCAACCCGAAATCCTCCAACTTTAACCTGACCCGAACCCGAAAATTTTCAACCCGAACCCGATTTTTTTGGGTCGATTCGGGTTGGGTCATCGGGTCGTGTTGATTTTTGACACCCCTAATGTTGGCGAAGCTACCTGTATCTACAAAGATGCGTTTAACCTCGTAATTTTTGGAACTTGGATGGCTAGAGAGGGGGGGTGAATATAGCCAGACATCAAAAATCACTTTCATTTAGGTAGATTCTGCACTTAGGGTTAGTAGCACACAGCGGAAGCAAATACAAAGCAGAGTAATGCAGAAACTAAACCCTAGTCTAAGCACATTCAGAGAACGCTAACAAAGAGAATTTACAAGGTTCGTGGATAACTTGCCCCTACTTCTTGGGGTGCCCGTGAGGTGGGCGATCCCTTGATCGTCGACAAATCAAGCTCCGGAAAATCCGGATAGAAAGTAACCTCCTTCTCGGTGGAGTAACCTCTCCATAGCGTTTCAAGATGAATGAAGTATTAAGTACAGGAAACACAAGAAGGAATCTTACTGAGCACTAAGAACTGCAAGAACACAAGCGAACTCCTCACCGAGCTTCACTCAGCACAGATCTCACGCAAGATCTCCCTTCTTCGTGTATTCTCGCTGATGGTCTCGCCAAGCTCCTTGTTTCTTCCCAAGTGCTCAAGTAACAGAAGGTTGCTTCAGATTCACAGTTGCTTGCTCAAGAGATGGATCAAAGTTGTCGCTAGAGCACACAGATGGTTGAGCAAAGCTTTCAATGTCGAGAACTATTCAGCTCCTTCTCCACTCCACGGCTTATCCTGCTTCCATCGCCAGGTCACACGCTCCTCTGCAGCAGCTCCCAGCTGCTCACTTGCAACAGCCAGCTACCCCTGACCCCCTCTGGACTCACTGAATCCCCTCCAGTCGAGCCCCAGGTCATCAGCTCCTCAGTCGTTGCAGCTCACGCCAGAGAACGTTACAACCTGCGGAAGCAAACAGCCAAATCTGCTGTAGCTAAAGCCCTTGTTTGACTTCCTTGGATGATCCATGAGTCACCTGCACACTTAGCAGCTCATTAGGGCAGCAAATCAACAGAGAATCAAACACTCAGAAGTTAAGAGCAGAGAAAGCAGACGTAATTAGATGCGATTAGAGCGTCTGACAGCGCATTTGAATTAAAGTGATCGGTCACCGGACCGATCCAGGGATCGTGGATTGGTCACCGGACCGATCCACAGCTTTGCTGGGATTCCCAGCTTTCGCAGCCACAAGGGCCTGATCGGTCACCAGACTGATCAGGTTGTGCCCTGATCGGTCATCAGACCGATCAGGAAGCTCTCCGACTGATCAGGCTCCAGCCTGATCGGTTATAAGGAGAAGTCCGCGACAATTGATCGTTCACCAGAACGATCTGATCAGTATCTCTGATCGGTCACCAGACCGATCAGGAGCCAAGCAGTAAGGTTCCCAAACTCACTGTATGCTCCCTGATCGGTCACCAGACCAATCAGGAGCCAAGCAGTAAGTGAACTGTATGCTCCCTGATCGGTCACCAGACCGATCAGGAGTCGATCAGTAGCCCAACAAGGTCACCGTGTGCTCCCTGATCTGTCACCAGATCGATTAGTCATCGCTGGATCGGTCACCAGACCGATCCACGAGGGAATACCGTGCCAACTTCCCTAATCGGTCACCAGACCGATCCAGGCAAGGTTAAATCTCCTCTAAGTCACGAGAACAAGCCTCCAGCCCTTCTCTGACTCGTTCTTAGTCCCCCGGACCAAGACTCCGTGCCCAGTTTCACTCACCGGGTCTTCAACCTAGCCCTCCAAGCTAGGACCTGGCCCTCCAAGCCAGGGTTTCATCCACCTAGCCCTCCAAGCTAGGACCTGACCCTCCAAGCTAGGATTTCATCCACCTAGCCCTCCAGGCTAGGACCTGACCCTCCAAGCCAGAATTTCATCCACCTAGCCCTCCAGGCTAGGACCTGACCCTCCAAGCCAGGGTTTCATCCAACCTAGCCCTCCAGGCTAGGACCTGACCCTCCAAGCCAGGACTTTTCACACCTAACCCTCCAAGTTAGGACTTTTCACACCTAGCCCTCCAAGCTAAGACTTTTCACACCTAACCCTCCAAGTTAGGACTTTTCACACACCTAACCCTCCAAGTTAGGATTTCATCCACCTAGCTTCTCAAGCTAGGACCTGACCCTCCAAGCTAGGCTTTCATCAAACCTAGTCCCACTAGGTATGCCTAGTCCACGACCAGGACTTAATCCCACTCATCTCATCAACCTAAACTAAAATCGGTGTCAACACCAAAACAACAATCAGGGTCAGACTGCATCAACAATCTCCCTCTTTTTGTTGTTTGACAACCCGATTTTAAGTTTAGGAATTTGAATCCAATTATCTCAAATCTCAGAATTGTAGGAGAATCAAGATCCCCCCCTACAACATTTAAACTCATAATCGTCCTAAACTTAACCAACCAACACTCTCCCCCTTTGGCAAACACCGAAAAGGGTGTAGACTGGTTGTTAAGTTTAAACATACTCCCCCTCAGGTTTCCCAAAACAACATAAAATTTGATTTAATTTTGAAAAACATATGAAAACATATGATAAATATAAAGCATGGCAAAACAATCATATGTATCATATGAACATGGAGTAGCAATAAAACTGGAACTAGAAATAAACATGGAATAGCAAGTTTTACATGAAAATAGTCATAATGTCATATGCATCATACAACATCATAGCATAGTCAAATACGGCACACGACCATAACAGTCAGATCACAGGCATACAGCCATAAAGTCATACAATCAACATAGTCAAATAGTCAAATGCAAGTCACGGGCAGCGGCAGAGTACATCCATAATCAAACGTCGGCGGGAGGGTCATCATCCTACATCGGGTCATCAGTCGTGTCATCAGGTATGACGGACCCCGGTGCAGTACTGCCAGAGGGCGCAAATCCATGAAATGTGTGCTGGCGCCACTCGTCATACCATGTCTGCTGCTAGGACCGGATCCCCGAGACATCAGACTTCAATGCGTGAAGTCGGCGATCGAAGGATCGAAACTCCGACCGGGCCTCCTCGCGCCAGAGCTCGGAGATGTGACACTCATGCTGCATCATCAGCTCCAGCTCAGAAACCTGCCAGCGGATGTCTGGATCTAGCTCGTAATCATAGTCTGCTGCTGGTATGGGCGCCTCCTGATGAGCAACAACATCTGCCGGTGCCTGAATGTGTGCGCCCCTAGGTAGCTCTCCAAGACCCCGCCCGTCCTTCCATACAAGAGCCCGATCCTGATCCCTGATGATGATGCCAGACTTGACAAACGCCCACCTGCCAAGTCAGCAATCCTGTCTAACCATGGGCACTGTCCTGCCCTTGGTTACATTAACACCTATTGACATAAGCCAGTCAGTGATGACATGACCGAACGGCATATACACAGTGCGACGACTGGGCTCTCGATAGGAAATAATCGACTGAAAGATGCTCTCTATAATGTCAAAGTCAAGGCGGCGATGCATGCCATAAAGCATCAGACAGTGATAAGGTCGAATCTCAGTTAAGGGTTTTGAGGTGATCGGCAAAATGCAGTTGGTGATTATCTTGAACAGAACGTAATCAGTAGGGGAAAGACGGAGGGCCACAAAAGTCGGAAAGTCAGGCCCTAACTCATCAAGACCAACTGGTCGAGGATGGCCAAAGAAGTGCTGATATATGTCATCGGGAGTGACGCCCGCAAATGGAGCCAATAAAGGGTCAGGAAACTCTGGGTAGATAGAATAAAAATTAGGCGATCGACGACCACCCAGATACTCCTCCAAGATGTTGTAAGAGAAGTCAAGATTCCTCTTGGCTACTCGGGTCGTGAAATCAAATCCCCCTTGAGGTCCTTGTTGTAAGTTATTGTAGAATTCGGACACAAGATCATAGTTGATTGTCCGCTCAAGGGAAAGGAGAAAGCCGAGGTTGTAGAAGGTAATCACCTCCATAATGGAGGGACAATGCTCAGACAGGAAAGGTCCATCAATGAACCGGCAAGAAAGCAACTTGAAAGTTCGGGACTCGAATGCTTGCTCACAAGCAGCGTTAGGGAATCGGGAACTCGAAGAAGGCTGAGGCCTTCGAGAAGGGGCAGATGATGAAGGGCCTTTGCCCTTGGAGGACCCTTCAGTGGGTTCCTTGTCCTTAGTGGATTTTCTCGAGGATGGAATCATTGGGTCAATTTAATCATAATGATGATCACAAGAAGATAAGGTCAAGTTTAGTTTTAATCAGTAAGGTAACGTCATGGTAAGGTCACGACACCAAATTGAATGAATCAAATCACGACACAAGAAAAGGAATTTGAAGTTTAAGACATTGATCATAATAGAAAATAATCAAATGAAGTTAGGTTTAATCAATGAGATCCATGTCATGGTAATGAAAGGTCACGGCAAGAGTAGGGTCACAACACAAAAAGAAACCACAAGGAAACAACATGGTTAGCCTAAACATCACAAATCTTAAGAAGTAAGTAGTAAGGAGAGATTGGAAGCAAAACGCTCACTTTGGTGCCATTTGGGTGAGATTTGTTGAAGGCTTGCGCACGAGAGGATCTGATCGCAGTAGGAGAGATCTTGGGAGCAAGGGAGGAACTCCAACAGCACTCGCAGATGGAGAAACCGCGACTTCACAGGGAATGGGAGAAGGTTTCACGCAGGAGAAAGAAGTCACACGCACAGGGAGAAGAGGCTCAGGAAGAAGATCGCACGCGCAAGAGGGAGGATGAGGGGTTTCGACGCTAGGGCTTGGGAAGGTAATGTTTAGAGGGAGTTAATAAGTTGGTGGATCGGTCCACCAACCGCAATTTAATGTGATCGAACGGATCACCGTTCGATCTGGGAGCGCCCAGACCGATCATGCCCCAGCTGATGTATGCTGGTCCTGATCGGTCAGTGACAGATCAGCAGGCTCCTGATCGATGTGTCGATCAGGAGCGAACGGGGTGGGAGGTGTGAGCTCCTGATCGGTCTGTGGACCGATCACCATAGGGTGCCAGATCGGTCTGTGGACCGATCCAGCTAACACAGAGATTTCTGTGATTAATCGCGAAGCAGCTTGATCGGTCCCTTGGACCGATCAAACATACTCCTGATCGGTCCGGTGACCGATCAGGCTCCTTGAATTTTTCTGATACGATCTGAAATTTCAGTTTTAGACTCCCTATCGATTTCTGATAAGATCAGATGAAAATTATCGATCTTAGAAGTGATCCCTTGACTATAATTGATCCTTTAACAAGGATCAATGGTCCTTATGGGTTTAACAAATCAATTTGCTCCACCTAAGTGGAGTCAAATGCAAACACAAATATTCATCCAATGATCAAACAAGTTTGTACCAAAATAAAGTCTCCAATCAAGTTTCCTTAATTGGAATGTCCAAGTATGATCATGGAGCCAAGTACACATATGTTATGCATTGGTTTTCCCCATACTTGGTCAACTTAGTGATTATTATCTCGTCAACCTAATTTCTCAAGGGATGCATTGACATTTTGAGTAATTAGGTTGATCCTAACATCTCACCCCATTTCTAGCAAACAAAAACGTTTTGATAAACCTTATAGTTTGTGTGAGATGTCCCCAAGTTACCTAATTGTTCCCAATAATTGAATTGATCATGAAGGGTTTTGAATGCTCTTTAATTTCTATGTAGCACGACACATTCCCAACTCCCTTCGTAAGAAACTAAATTCATTCTCGGGGAGTGGTTTAGTGAAAATGTCCGCTAGGTTTGATTTGGACTCTACATGTGAGAGTACAATTTCTCCTCTAGCAACATGATCTCTAATGAAGTGGTGACGCACTTCAATATGCTTGGTCCTAGAATGATGGACTGGATTCTTTTTAGGTTTATCGTGCTTATGTTATCACACAACACTTGCACACCCTTGTAGCTTAATCCATAGTCCTCTAGTGTATGAATCATCCACAACAATTGTGATACACTCTCTCCCATGGCGATATATTCTGCCTCGGTCGTGGAGAGAGCAACACAATGTTGCTTCCGACTTGACCAACTAACTAATGATGATCCTAAGAATTGGCAACCCCACTTGTGCTTTTCCGATCCAACTTGCACCCAGCATAGTCGGAATCGGTGTAGCCAATTAGGTCAAATGATTCGGTACGGGGGTACCAAAGACCAACTCCAATTGTGCCCTTCAGGTATCTCAAAATTCTTTTGACAGCAATTAAATGAGATTCCTTGGCACAGACTTGATACCTAGCGCACATACCCACAGCAAAAAGTATATCAGGTCGACTAGCTGTGAGGTATAGCAAACTACCTATCATGCTCCGGTATTGAGTTAGGTCAACAGGTTTACCACTCTCATCATTGTCTAAACGTGTGTTTGTGGCCATGGGAGTGGTAACTTCCTTCGAATCACTCATGTTAAATTTTCGGAGCATCTCTTGTGTGTACTTTGATTGGTGCACATGGATTCCGTCACGAGTTTGCTTGATTTCAAGTCCAAGGAAGAAAGTCAACTCTCCCACTAGACTCATTTCAAATTCACTCTCCATGTGTCCAATAAATTCATTTAAATAGCCCTTGTTGTTTGAGCCACAAATTATGTCATCGACATATACTTGGGCCATAAATATATCATCACCATCTCTCCGTAGAAATAGTATAGGGTCTATTTGTCCTCTAACAAAACCTTTTTCAATTAGAAATGTCGACAACCGCTCATACCAAGCTCGGGGTGCTTGTTTAAGGTCATAGAGCGCCTTCTTGAGTTTGAACACGTGGTTTGGGAATTCGGTACTCTCAAACCCCGGAGGTTGTTCGACATAGACCTCTTCTCGTGTTAAACCATTTAGAAAGACTGATTTGACATCCATTTGATAAAGTTTGAAACCACGATGTGCTACAAATGCAAGCATCAATCGGATGAACTCTAATCGTGCCACGGGAGCGTAGGTCTCATCGTAATCAAGGTCTTCAACTTGACTGTAGCCCTTGGCTACTAAGCATGCCTTGTTTCTTATGATTTCTCCCTTATGGTTCAATTTATTTTTGAAGACCCATTTGGTTCCAATAATGGTGGTCTTCTTGGGTCTAGGGACTAAGTCCCAAACTTGACTTCTTTCGAATTGACCTAGTTCATCTTGCATGGCAATGATCCAATCGGGATCATTTAATGCTTCGTCAATTTTTCTAGGTTCAATTTCGGAAATTAGGGCAACTTCATTAGCCTCATTCCTAAAGAATGATCTAGTCCTAACCCCATGATGGATGTCTCCAACAATTTGGTCTTGGGGATGACTAGAGGCTAACCTAGTTTGCCTTGGAGTTGGTGGTGCTTCTTAGATGGTTTCACTAGACACAAGCTCAGCCTCAGGATCCGGCTGATCTATGGGTTGTCTAGGCTCACCGTCATCAGACTCATCACCACCATCAACAACACTTGGACTTCCATTCAAACTTAGTTTCCTAAGTTCGAATTGAACTCCATCGACATCTTCTGGTTGATCATTTGCTTTTGGGATTTCTTCAAAAACAACATCAGAAGACTCTTCAACTAATCTAGACTTCTTGTTATAGACTCGGTAAGCTTTGCTAACGAGGGAGTACCCGACCAGTATCCCTTCATCAGCTTTTGCCGTGAACTTTCCAAGGTGGTCCTTGGTGTTTAGAATAAACACCTTACAACCAAACACCCGAAGATGTTTAACTGTAGGTGGTTTTCCAAACCAAAGTTCATGGGGAGTCTTTCCTAAGAATCTATGGATGAGGACTCGGTTTTGCACGTAGCAAGCTGTGTTTACAGCTTCGACCCATAAGTAGCTCGGTAAGGAGTACTCATTGAGCATGTTTCGTGCAGCCTCTTGCAGGACTCGGTTCTTCCTCTCTACAACACCATTTTGTTGTGGTGTTCTAGGAGTAGAGAACTCGTGTCTATACCCTCTATCTTGACAAAAGTCTAAAAATCTTTGATTTTGGAATTCGCCTCTATGATCACTTCTTATTGTTTTAATTGTTGATGATTTTTTATTTTCAACTCTTCTACAAAATGAAATAAAAACATCTAAAGTTTGGTCCTTATATTTTAGAAAATAGGTCCATGTATATCTAGTAAAATCATCAATGATCACAAAACAATATCTACTATCATTCAAGGATATAATAGTGCTACAATCAAACAAGTCCATGTGAAGTGAATCCAATGCGGTAGAAGTACTTACAATACTTTTACCTTTATGTGCAGATTTTGTTTGCTTACTCATTTGACATGCATCACAAAGTTTGTCCTTTTCATACTTGATGCTTGGTAAGCCACGTACTAATCCCTTGTTGGCCAATTTCCGGATATTCTTCATGTTCACATGAGCTAGTCTCCGGTGCCAAAGGGTGGACTCATCTTCTCTTGACATGAAACAGTTAGCAAAAGCATTAGTAGCACTTTTAAAGGAAACTTGGTAAATGTTATCTACTCTTGTGCCTACTAGTACCGTGTCAAAGTTGTCATGTTGTCTAACTAGACATTGACTTGATTGGAAATCAATTGTGTAACCCGCATTATACAATTGACTGACACTTAGGAGATTAAATGTCATCCACTTGACTAGAAGGACATTCTTAATCCTAAGACATTCGGATATTTGAATGTCTCCTATTCCTTTGACCTTAAGACTACCATTGTTACCAAAGGAAACATTACGTCTACTTTTTCTTTGAAGGGTAGTGAATAGGGATCTATCACCGATCATGTGTTTGGAGCAACCACTATCAACGAATCAAGTTGATAGATGCTCTCCTTCAATCACAACCTACACAATTCGAAAAATAGAAGATTTAGGTACCCAAATCTTGGGACCTAAAGCACCTACTAAGCAAGACTTAGGCACCCAGGCCTTGACCACTTTCCTTTGAACTCTAGGAGTCTTAAATTATCTAACATCAGTCCTAGACATTAAGGACACAAATGATGGTTCTTTGGGTCGGTAACCAATACCGGCCCTATTGTAGACTGCCCTTTGGGCATTCAAAATCATATCTAGAGTCTTTGAGCTTGTTGAGAATTTCTCAAGAACACTCTTGAGTCTCTCAACTTCACTCTTCAATGATTTGTTTTCATCTTCTAACATCTCTACATGTAAATCGTCAATATCCTCATCCTTTGAGGATTTCAATTGTTCAACCTCTACTTTCAATGATTTAACCTTATTTTTTGACTTTTTAAATAAATCGGTTAAACATACAATAGTTCTATAACATTTATCCAATTCGAGAGAGATTACCTCTTCATCATCCGAAGATGATGAAGTCGCGTTAGAGGAGTCGGTGGATTCATCACTGCTCTCTTCTCCCTCAATTGTCATGAGTGTCACATGTCGTGTACTCTTCTCATCCTTCTTCTCTTCAGATGAACTTAGGAGGATTCATCCCATGTGGCCTTCAAGGCCTTCTTCTTCTTGAGCTTTGGGCAGTCCTTCTTGAAGTGTCCTTTCTTGCTACACTCATAGCAAGTAATATTAGACTTATCAATCTTAACTTCACTAGGGTTACCTTTACCCTTGAAGCGCCGACTCTTCCTCATCATCCTTCTCACAAAATTGGCCATCTCGAAGGAAGAAGACCCACTGCCATCCTCCTCAGAATCGAAATCGGACTCGGACTCGGATGATGATGAAGATGAAGAGACTTCCTTCTCCTTCTTCTTCTCCTTCTTCTTCTTGTTGGTCTTTTCCCCTGCAACTAAGACAATCCCCTTCTCCTTGGGGCCTTTGTTAGTCATTTCATGAAGCTCCATTTCACAAAATAGATCATCTAATTTTACAATGGGCAAGTCCTTAGAAACTTTGTAGGCATCCACCATTGATGACCACAAAGCATTCCTCGGAAAAGCTTTTAACACATACCTTACAAGGTCACAGTTCTCAACCTTTTCATCAATAGAATGAAGACCGTTGAGGACTTCTTTGAATCTACTATGGAGTTCGCTTACCGTTTCACTCTCCTTCATGGAGAGATTTTGTAGTTGGTTGAGGAACAAGTCCCTCTTGGCTATTCTTGAATCTCGGGTACCCTCATGGAGTTCAATGAGTCTGTTCCACAAATCCTTTGCACTTGTAAAGGGACCAACCTTGATTAGTTGGTCTTTGTTCATGCCACATTGCAAAGTCACCACCGCCTTCGCATCGGCTTCACTTTTCCGGGTTTGCTCAGCCGACCAACGCCAAGATTCCAATTCTTTTCCTTCATCATCCTTTGGAGGGGAAAAACCCTCTTTCACAGCGAACCATGTGTTGATGTCCATCTTGAGATAGTACTCCATCTTCGATCTCCAATATTGAAAATCTGATCCATCAAAGAAGGGAGGTCAGGTAGTGCTAAATCCTCCTCTCAAAGCCATTGTTGTTGACTCTCGGATGTTAAGCCGCTTGAACAGAGCCCCAAGCTCTGATACCACTTGTTGGAACTTGGATGGCTAGAGAGGGGGGTGAATATAGCCAGACACCAAAAATCGCTTTCACTTAGATAGATTCTGCACTTAGGGTTAGTAGCACACAGCAGAAGCAAATACAAAGCAGAGTAATGCAGAAACTAAACCCTAGTCTAAGCACATTCACAAAACGCTAACAAAGAGGATTTACAAGGTTCGGGGATAACTTACCTCTACTCCTTGGCGTGCCCGTGAGGTGGGCGATCCCTTCATCGTCGGCAGATCAAGCCCCGAAAAATCCGGATAGAAAGCAACCTCCTTCTCGGTGGAGTAATCTCTCCACAGCGTTTCAAGATGAATGAAGTATTAAGTATAGGAAACACAAGAAGGAATCTTACTGAGCACTAAGAACCGCAAGAACACAAGCGAACTCCTCACCGAGCTCCACTCAGCACAGATCTCACGCAAGAACTCCCTTCTTCGTGTCTTCTCGCTGATGGACTCGCCAAGCTCCTTGTTTCTTCCCAAGTGCTCAAGTAACAGAGGGTTGCTTCAGATTCATAGTTGCTTGCTCAAGAGATGGATCAAAGTTGTCGCTAGAGCACACAGATGGTTGAGCAAAGCTTTCAATGTGGAGAACTATTCAGCTCCTTCTCCACTCCATGGCTTATCCTACTTCCATTGCCAGGTCACACGCTCCTCTGCAGCAGCTCCCAGCTGCTCACCTGCAACAGCCAGCTACCCCTGACCTCCTCTGGACTTACTGAATCCCCTCCAGTCGAGCCCCAGGTCATCAGCTCCTCAGCCGTTGCAGCTCACGCCAGAGAACGTTACAACCTGCGGAAGCAAACAGCCAAACCTGCTGTAGCTAAAGCCCTTGTTTGACTTCCCTTGGATTATCCCTGAGTCACCTGCACACTTAGCAGCTCATTAGGGCAGCAAATCAACAGAGAATCAAACACTCAGAAGTTAAGAGTAGAGAAAGCAGACGTAATCAGACGCGATCAGAGCGTTTGACAGCGCAATTGAATTAAAGTAATCGGTCATCGGACCGATTCAGGGATCGTGGATCGGTCACCGGACCGATCCACAGCTTTGCTGGGATTCCCAGCTTTCACAGCCACAAGGGCCTGATCGGTCACCAGACCGATCAGGCTGTGCCCTGATCGGTCAGCAGACCGATCAGGAAGCTCTCCGACCGATCAGGCTCCAGCCTGATCGGTTATAAGGAGAACTCCGTGACAATTGATTGTTCACCAGAACGATCTGAACAGTATCTCTGATCGGTCACCAGACCGATCAGGAGCCAAGCAGTAAGGTTCCCAAACTCACTGTATGCTCCCTGATCGGTCACCAGACCGATCAGGAGTCTATCAGTAGCCAACAAGGTCACTGTGTGCTCCCTGATCGGTCACCAGATTGATCGGTCATCGCTAGATCGGTCACCAGACCGATCCACGAGGGAACACCATGCCAACTTCCCTGATCGGTCACCAGACCGATCCAGGCAAGGTCAAATCTCCTCTAAGTCACGAGAACAAGCCTCTAGCCCTTCTCTGACTCGTTCTTAGTCCCCCGGACCAAGAACCCATGCCCAGTCTCACTCACCGGGACTTCAACCTAGCCCTCCAAGCTAGGACCTGGCCCTCCAAGCCAGGGTTTCATCCACCTAGCCCTCCAAGCTAGGACCTGACCCTCCAAGCCAGGATTTCATCCACTTAGCCCTCCAGTCTAGGACTTGACCCTCCAAGCTAGGATTTCATCCACCTAGCCCTCCAGGCTAGGACCTGATCCTCCAAGACAGGTTTCATCCAACTTAGCCCTCCAGGCTAGGACCTGACCCTCCAAGCCAGGACTTTTCACACCTAGCCCTCCAAGCTAGGACTTTTCACACCTAGCCCTCCAAGCTAGGGTTTTTCACACACCTAACCCTCCAAGTTAAGATTTCATCCACCTAACTTCTCAAGCTAGGACCTGACCCTCAAAGCCAGACTTTCATCAAATCTAGTCCCACTAGGTATGCCTAGTCCACGACCAGGACTTAATCCCAATCATCTCATCAACCTAAATTAAAATCTGTGTTAACACCAAAACAACAATCAGGGTCAGACTGCATCAACAGTATAGATAAAGAGAATGCGCAAATCCTGCGACGATAAGATATCACCTGTGATGACCTATAAACAACAAGAAATATACATTATTAACAGATAATATATATAAGATTACAAATGAGATATCAACTATACATTAATTTTTTATATTAAGATAATAAACTTACCCATCATCAAAAATCAATGTCCTCATTGTCATTGTCATCCTCATCCTCCACCTCCTCCTCATCGTCATCATCTTCATCTTCATCATCGTCATCGTCGTCGTCATCATCATCATCATCATCATCATCATCATCATCATCAATTTCACTTGCATCCACATTTATCACTATTCCACTGGGATCTCGTAATGTTGGAATAATATATTCCTCTGTCTGAAATATTTACAACTTGCTCTTGTTGATATGCAATGTCTTCCCAACGTTCCTCAATTTTTTCCGTGCTTTCGTTTTACAAACAACCCACCAATCCAATTTGTCACGTTTCAAACTAGGATATGAAGCATAAAATACTTGAATTGCTTGTTGTGCCAATATAAATGGTTCATATCTCTTATACAATCTCTTATGATTTATTTCAACCAAATTATACTGTGGATGCACATTCATCCCTTTGATAGAGCCAAACTAATGACACATGAATAGAATAACTCGCATAGCTGGGCCAGGATATTCTACCTCTATAATTTCATCCAGCAAACCATAAAAATCATTGCTTGGATCTTCATCATTTGATGATTTTACACAAACTCCACTATTCATTGTACTCTTGCCCATGTCATACTCTTGAGTATGAAAATTATATCCATTTATAAAATAAGCTGGCCAAGTGCGTACCAATGCTTTTGGACCCCATGATAGATGGAACAACATTTTATGTTGAATGTGAGTTTGATTATCATGAACCTAATGACAAAGATGTCAATTGTTAAAAATATGTTTATATAAAACCAAATTTGGATTTTATACTTACATATGATTTGAACCATGGTGCAAATTCTTCTTCACATAAACGATCAAACTCGTGTGTCGATAATTCAGAATATAAGTTTTGAAAAATCTTACCATCAAAAAAAAATTATGCAATCAATTTACAACATAAAAATTGGAAATTGAGGGAATATATACTTACTGGTAATATGGCGATACTTCAGGACAATTAAGTAAAATATATGTATGCGCTGCCCGCCATTCTTGACCAGTTAAGTATCTCTCTTTACATTGTCCACTTGGTCGACCAAGATAATTAAAAATTGAGAATAAGTTAAAATTAGGATCAATAGGACCCTCATCATTTCTTCCTGGTCTCCGTCTCTTGCTTTGAACGTGGGGCTCAAAATAATAAGATGCAAAAATTGTAACTTCTTCCACAATATATGCATTAACAATAGAAGCTTCAACTCGTGCCTTATTTTTAATTTTTTTTTTCTTCAAATGATATAGAAATCTAATTGTAATAAAATAACTTATATTAGATATTAATATATAATAAAATGAAATAATTATTATGCATTAAGATATTTTCTTAGTATATTTTACCTTTCAAATGGATACATCCAGCGAAAATGTACAGGTCCTCCAACTTTGGCCTCGTATGGCAAATGAACCAAAAGATGTTCCATGGAATCAAAAACTGAAGGTGGAAAAATCCTTTCCAAATTACACAAAATAATTGGAATGTGTCTCTCTAACGCCTCTATGTGTGAATGTTTTAAAACTGTTGAACATATATCATGTAAGAAAATGCTTAACTCGCTAATGGCACCCCAAACAAAATTCGGTAATAATTCCTTAAAAGCAATAGGAATAAGTCTTTGCATGACTATATGACAATCATGACTTTTCAAACCAATCAATTTGTATTCCTTCAAATCGACACATCTTCTAAGATTAGAGACATAGCCATCTGGAAATTTCAATGATTTAAACCACTCACAAACAACACGTCTTTGATCCTTATTTAATGTATAAATTGCCTTTGGCTTTGGTCCTCTACTATTTTCATCGACATCGAGAGTGGGTCTTTTGCAAAGGAGTCGCAAGTCTTTTCTTGCATTCAAATTGTTTTTGGTTTTTCCATTGATATCCATTACTGTATTTATCAGATTATCACAAACATTCTTCTCAATATGCATTACATCGAGATTATGATAAATCAAATGACTATACCAATATGGTAAATTCCAAAATATGCTTCGTTTAGTCCATTTATGTGTTCTTCCATATTCATATGTTGTATCATGCGGCTTTTCAATAACAGATGGAAAGTCAGCCACTCGCCACCATATCTGTTCACTAGTTAATCTCAATGGTGGAGGTGTTCTTTCAATTCTGTTCTTGGTGAATTCATTTTTATTTTTTTTTGAAATTATGATTTGTTGGTAAAAATTGTCTATGACAATCAAAATAACTCGGTTTCTTTCCATGTTTCAATCTGATAGACTTTGATCTCTCCATACATATTGGGCATCCTAAGATCCCAGCGGTAGTCCAACCGGATAACATACCATAAGTAGGAAAGTCATTTATTGTCCAAAGAAGAGCAACCTTCATTATAAACGTCTGATTAGTATGAACATCATATGTAGAAACACCTTCATCCCATAATTGTTTAAGTTCTGCAATCAGTGGTTGCATATAAACATCTATTAACTTCTTCGGATTTTGCGGGACAGGCACAACTAAAGTTAAAAACATATAAGGTGTTTTCATGCACATCCCAGGTGGAAGATTATACGGAGTTAAGATAACTGGCCAACATGAATAATTTCTTCCTGATTTGCCAAACGAAGCAAACCCATCTGCACATAGACCTAATCTAATGTTTCTAATCTCCTTTGCAAATTCCGAATATGTTCTATCAAAATTCTTCCATGCCTCTGCATCTGATGGATGACACATTAGCCCCTCTTCTGTTTGATGATTTGCATGTCATGTCATGTGTTCATCAGTTGCTTTTGAAGCATAAAGTCTTTGTAATCTAGGAGTTAAGGGCAAATAAAACATTTGACTATATGATTTGCATCGTTGTTGATTAGTTCTACTGCTCTTGTACCGAGATTGATTACAGAATTTACAAACCTCTACATTTTCATCAACTCCCCAATATAACATACAACCATCACTGCAAACATCAATTCTTTGCACCGGAAGACCCAATTCTTTCACGAGTTTTTTCATACTATAAAAATCATTAGGCAGTATGTGATCACGTGGCAATGCCTCTCTAATAACTTGAACAAAATCATTAAAACAATCTTGTGACACATTATGCTCTGCCTTGACATTTAACATCTTGCGGTGGAGATAATTTAGTGTGACTGTCACAACCAGACCATAATGGTTCATCAGCAGCACTGAACACTTCTTGAAATTGAAGATATGTGTCATTAACAGGTGGTACTTTCTACTCCCTCCAATGGTGATGTATAAGTAGTAAACATTTGTTCAACTATTGGTGGATAACTAGAACTTGCACCACACATGTCAGGATTGAAATTCTGACCGACTGCATCAAATACCATTCTTTTGATATGAATTTAATTGATTATAATAACTCTAATCACCACCAACTGAGACTTGTATATTTGTTGATNGATGCCAGTTTCCAGACAGATAAGGATGACTCCAAATCGCAGTCTGGATACGTATTTACTTTGAATGGAGGCGCAGTAAGTTGGAAAAGATCCAAACAAGACACCGTAGCGGATTCTACCACGGAAGCGGAATATATCGCAGCTTCGGAAGCAGCAAAGGAAGCAGTCTGGATCAAGAAGTTTGTCTCCGAACATGGCGTGGTTCCAACCATTGATGAAGTAGTGCCGGTTTACTACGACAACAATGGAGCTATTGCACAAGCAAATGAACCAAGGTCTCATCAGCGATCCAAACACGTGCTTCGCCGCTATCATCTGATTAGAGAGATTATAAGTAGGAATGATATACAAATTGAGAAAATTCCCACTGAAAGGAATTTAGCGGATCCTTTAACTAAGGCCTTGCCTCAGAGCAAGTTTGAGGGTCATGTTAGAGCCTGTGGTATTGGATACCGTAGCGATTGGCATTAGGCCATGTGGGAGTTTGTTAGTGATATGAGAGAAGTGTCCTAAGGCAATCGCCTTATGGTTGTAAACATTTATTTTAATAAATGATAATTCACTATTTGAGTATACATGTTTATGTATTTGATTGGGATCTTAAACTCATCTACTGAATGTCTGCAATACAATTCACAACATAAGAGAATTTGTGATGGGATCACAACTAGTGATCATCTCTACATGTGCAATTGTGAAGTATTGAAAATATCCCTAGTCGATGAATTGATAAAAACGGACACTATCAATTCTGTTGAGACTAGAATGGGTTATTCTCTAATCAGCTAATTTTCACTGGCTGGTGACATTGGGATGTCCGAAGATAAACATGGATGCTAGTTAAGGGAACTAGTTCATTGGAGTGACTAGCTGTAAAACTACATATGGTAATCTACATATAGATATGTCAATGAAGTTCTTACGGCAGCTTAAGTGCGATGTTCCTTTGACTTGCAGTGTTCAAGTCATCTTGGTCATGGAGACTTATACTTTAACATCTTAAGCAAGCATCTCCAAGGAGGTGTGGACCCAGGATGGTTGGGTATAAGCCGAAGTGCCCGAAGATGTTTGAATAGCCTACAAAGGATTCACCACTCCTTGCGAGGAGATGTATACCCAGGCCTATCGTCGGATTGTTACTCAAAGCCTCTGGCCAGAGCATATCATGTTTAGAGTATGAGTCTCATAAATACATGAGAGTAATTAGAAATCCAAAGGACGAGAAAGACACTACTTGGGCTAGGTGTGACGTAGTCAGCCTAGTGGGGACTGACACACACAGACCATGTCCTGAACCAAGTGGGTATAAGATGGTGAAGGGAACGAGGCACGATTCATTAGAGCTGCTGAAGGGTTTCAGAATTATATCTGAGGTCAACCGTTGATCTTTCGATTAATTGGGGGTCATGATGTACTACTAGGTGCCACTCATGATCGTTCTATAATTGGTTGATTATAGACGGCCAACATAAATCGAAAGCCTATTTAGTCACACGCACTACGAGTAATCCGAGGGATTTAAAATGAGTTGAAAATTAGATTTTTCGATCAAGAGAAATAAGACGAATCTGAGTTAATCAGAGGCGTAAACGAAGCTTAAAATGGCAAGTCTTTTGAAGGCTTATTGGGCGAATTAAATGAGTTTAATTCGCGATAGTTCGGCTCGGTTTGGCCGGCCAAAGAGGGTGCCAACGCTCTTTGGTTTGGCCGGCCAAAAGAATGGTGAGAAACCAATTTATTTAGTTTCATTAATAAAATAAATCTAGCGCGATTTGTTTTATAAATTATGGATAAAGAAATTTTGTATAAAGAAATTTATATAAATAAATTTATAGAAATTTATTCTTTTTATGGAAATTAAAATGATCCATGGAATGGTTTATTTTAATTTTATAAAATCAATTATAAATTGGTTTTTTTCATAATAAGAAAATTTATAAATTTCTTGTAAAATTTATTCCATAATTAAAGGAGAGATGTATTTGTTTTATTATAAAGTTAGTTATAATAAAACTAAGCATAACGGAATAATTCATAAGTAAATTTATAAGATAAATTTCTTATGAAAAATTATTCCGTTAATTCCGTTGAAGGGGAGACTTAGCAAGGGAGATGCTACTATATAAAGGAACCAAAGGCAAGCCTTGAATTCCGAACATAGAGTAATCAAGAGATTAATTCTCTCCCTCTCTCTCTCTTATTCTCTTCCTCCCCTTCTCCTTCCCACCTAGGGCCGGCGCCCCTTAGCTTACCCTAGGGCCGGCGCCTCCTCCTCCTAGGGCCGGCGCACCCTCTTCTCCAAGAATTGGCGTGAGCAACCTCCATCAAGAAGGAGCCAAAGAAGAAGAAGAAGAAGCGGAACGCAACTCCTTCCTTCCCAGAATTTAGATTCCGTTTCTTGGTGGTTAGTTTCCTTTCTTCTCTCTTGATCTTCTAGTTGTGCCTTCCGAGAATCTAGTAGTTCTCGTCGGCACAAAACTCGTGACTTTGCGAAGTCATCCCGAAGAGAACTCGGCGTGGACGCGAATAGAGGCGGAGCTTCCAAGGGACGCTACGGTTGGATCTCGTCCCTTACTTCAAGTTACGCGAGGTACTGAGTAAATTAGTTTACTTTTTCGCAAAGTTTTAATTTATGATCATGTCCACACATCATAAGGTTGCATGCTAGATACGTGGTTAAAATAATTTGAGAAATTATTTTATGCTAATTCTTCCGCTGCACGTAAATATTTTAAAATTTTACGAACCCGTATCCTTGTCAACATGCACCCGGTCCCAACATATTCAAGATTCACCTGGGTAAAATTCTTAAAAAATAAAGATGAAACGTTTGATATATTTACTCAATTTTGCAAATTAATAGAAAATGAAAAAGGGGTTAAAATTATAAGACTTAGGAGCGATAACGGTGGGGAATTCAAAAATCAAAAATTTAATCAATTCTGTTTAGAAAATGGCTACCACCATGAATTCTCCTGCCCTAAAACACCTCAACAAAATGGAATTGTAGAAAGAAAAAATAGAACACTACAAGAAGCAACCAGAACAATGCTTAATGAATACAACTTACCTAAATACCTTTGGGCCGAGGCTGTCAGTACAGCCTGCTATATACAAAACAGAATAACTATAAATAAAAAACTAGGAAAAATGTCTTTTGAAATCTATTATAATAAACAACCTAATATTAAGTATTTTAAAGTATTTGGATGTAAAGTGTATATATTAAATACTAGAGAACACTTAGGAAAGTTTACATCTAAGGTTGAGGAAGGTATCTTTGTAGGTTATTCCCTTACCAGTAGAGCCTATCGAGTTTATAACAAAACTACCCTAAGAATTGAAGAAACTACAAATGTAAAATTTGATGAAACATCTGACCCAAATAACTCTGATCAA
Organism: Boesenbergia rotunda; assembly: GCA_024364735.1. NCBI lineage: Eukaryota > Viridiplantae > Streptophyta > Magnoliopsida > Zingiberales > Zingiberaceae > Boesenbergia > Boesenbergia rotunda. The sequence continues at coordinate 519,419 of JAGFNQ010000479.1, forward strand.
ACCACCTACCAACCAATTGATTTTGTTAGGTCCAGTACTGACCCAGATGAAAGCCCAATTAAGGACCAAGACCATGATCTGACCGAACCTTCACCTAACCAAACCAGAACTATTCGAGTCAGCTCAGCCCACCCTATTGATCAAATCATAGGTGATCCAGAACTAAGGGTTCAAACTAGGTTAGCCTTTAGAAACCTTAGCCAAATTGCTTTAATTTCCAAAATTGAACCAAAATCAGTAGAAGAGTCCTTACTTGACCTTGATTGGATCATAGCTATGCAAGAGGAGTTAGCCCAATTTGAACGTAGTCAAGTCTGGGATTTAGTACCCTTACCTAAAGACAAAAAGTTCATTGAAACCAAATGGGTCTTTAGGAATAAACTTAATGAACAAGGTGAAATAATCAGGAATAAGGCTAGGTTAGTAGCTAAAGGGTTTAGCAAAGTAGAAGGACTTGATTATGATGAAACCTATGCCCCTGTAGCTCGACTTGAGTCTATTAGGATGCTTTTAAGTTATGCAGCTCATAAAAGATTCAAATTATATCAAATGGATGTTAAGTCAGCCTTCCTAAATGGCCTAATTAAGGAAGAGGTTTATGTAGGACAACCCCCTGGTTTTGAAAGATTAGAACACCCTAACTATGTCTTTAAACTAAAAAAAGCCCTATATGGACTTAAGCAAGCCCCTAGGGCCTAGTATGAAAGACTGTCTAACCATTTAGTATCTAAAGGTTTTAACCAAGGTAAAATTGACCCAACACTATTTGTTAAAACCTTAAAAATTGATATTTTTATAGCCCAAGTATATGTAGATGATATAATATTTGGCTCAACTAACTCAAAATTTTTGCAAGATTTTATAACGGTAATGGAAAATGAATTTGAAATGAGTTTAGTAGGCCAATTAACTTTCTTTTTAGGGCTACAAATAAAACAGACTAGTGAGGGTACTTTTGTCTATCAACAAAAATACACTAAAGAACTACTTAAAAAATTTGGAATGGATAGTGCAAAAGAAATTAAAACACCTATGGCTACCAATCAAACTGTAGATATTGACCCAAATGGCAAACTTGTTGACCTTAAATATTATAGAAGTGCTATAGGCAGCTTACTTTACCTGACTGCAAGTCGACCTGACATTATCTTTGTAGTTAGTATGTGTGCTAGGTATCAAACATGTGCTAAAGAGTCACATCTAACCATAGTTAAAAGAATATTTAGGTACCTTAAAGGGACAGATAGTTTAGGAATTTGGTATCCTAGAACATCCCAATTTGAACTTATTGGATTTTCTGACTCAGATTATGCTGGCTGTAAATTAGATAAGAAAAGTATCAGTGGTGGATGCCAACTTCTAGGGCCCTCACTAGTTAGTTGGTTCAGTAGAAAACAGCACTGTGTTGCCCTATCCATCACTGAAGCTGAGTACATAGCCATGGTTGAGTGTGTAGCCCAATTACTTTGGATGATGCATACGTTAAAAGACTTTAACTTAGATTTTAAGAAAGTCAAAATCTTTATAGATAATCTAAGTTCAATTAATCTAACCAAAAACCCAGTCCACCACTCTAGGACCAAATATATAGAAATTAAACATCATTTTGTCAGAGATCATGTTAATAAAGGAGAAATTGAACTTAACCATGTTGAATCTAAGGCTAACCTAGCTGATATATTTACTAAACCACTCCCTGAATCTGAATTTAGTAACTTAAGAAGGTTAATAGGAATGTGTGTTATAGACTAGAACTGACCTGATCAGACTTACTTTTTTTGAACAATCAGCTCGCATATTCTGTTTGGCCATTAGCTTAATTACTTTGATTCTTGGTTTAATTGGCTTAATTTTAGTATTTCAAAGTAGCATTTAAAAAAAAAATTGGTGGACTTAGCATAAGTTTGACCCCTAAAACTGCATGAACCTATAGATTTGGGTAGCCACATCTCACAAAACACATTAAGGATAACTTGTTTGTGCTTGCAAAATATAGAACGGTTGTGAGATGCATAGGACTTTGCCTGGACTTCAGAATGCTTAAATCTGTGCATCGCAGTAAGTCTGGGCGTAAAATACCCATATTACAGTGATCAAGTCAAGTAGTCGTGAGTTAAAATCTGAGCTAGACATTATTACATGACTTGACTAACCCAGTGAACACTACTATCATCTAGATAGTTAGCTAGTAATTAAGGTTAGACACCTAAAAAGGGCTAAAATTCTTACTTGGTTCAAGGAGAGCATAAGTTAAAATCTTTCTCTTTTTGTGCTCTTTCAAATATGTTAGTTAAAAAAAAATATTATCTTGAAAGTTTTTTTCTCAAATTAATCCTGAAAATATTCTAAATGATCTTTTGAAAAGAAAATTTTGGAGAAATCTTCTCCTTTTCATTAATTCGCTTTGAGATATTCTTTATTGGTTTGGAAAAGATTAATATTTTGAAGGAAGTTTTTTTTGAAAATGGTGTTAGAAAAGTCATTTCTAAATTTACACCTAGTCAGTTTCTTTATGCTCTCAGATTGTTTGTGTTAAATTAAGAACTTGACTTCCCACTCTGAATCAGTTCAGAAACTTAGTATGCTTGTTAAGCATTTTTTCTTCCCCAAATACTTAAAGTTTTTTTTGGCTGGCATATTACTTGAATGCTTGGTTTATTTCTGATGCTTGCGCACTTATTATTTCTTTGTTTTGATGAATGCCAAAGGGGGAGGGTTTAAGGGTTAAGTTAGAAGTTAAAGTTTTTAGAAATTAAAATCTTAAAGAAATTAAAAATTCCAGATCTTAGAGCATGTCATTTGCATATTCTTTTTGGACTCATTGCTTTATCTGGTATGTTCTAACTTTAATCTAGGTTGTCATCGCATCAAAAAGGGGGAGATTGTTGGTGCAATTTGCACTAATAGTTAAACTTGGGTTTTGATGAATGACAAATAGGTTAAAGTTAGGCTTGCTTTTGGTTTTGATCTCTTTACTAAGTGTGCAGGGTTGAAAGACTTAGGACCTAACACCAGGCTGAAGTCCAAGGTGGTTGAGTCCTGGCAGGAAGTCCAGTTGGGTTCGTGGGGCCTGACAATTGGCTGAAGCCCAAGTTGGTTGAAACTTGGCAAAAAGACCAGGGTGGTTGAGCCCTGGCAGGAACATCTGGTGGGTTAAGAAGTTGAGTAGAGCTGCACGAGGTAAGTAAGGTAAGTCACTAGAGGAGCGAACCAGTGAGGACGGGTCCTATTTTAGGACTATAGGCGCGGTCCAACTTAGGCCCATTTTGGTGACCTCGGTTGAGTCCTGGTTAGATCCTTATCCAGGTTTGGACGGGGTCTAATTAACTCTAAATTCATTAACTCTATTTTACAGGATTTATTTGATATGTGAACTAATTAGATTTTGTAGGTTAATTTTATAAATTTATTTCTCATCTAAAGCCTCGGTGGAGGATAAATTTTCATTTAAATTATTCGTATTTCTTATTTTTTTAGAGAATAAAATTATTCCTACTAAGGATAAAATCTTATTATTATTTTCTAATTATTCCTATTAATGCTTAAAATTCTCACGTGAAGCCTAGCTAGAAGGATAAAATCACTTTTTAAATTGTATTTTGAATTATTTTTTTGAAAAACAAAAAGCCTTGGTGAGGTAAGAGGATAAAACCTCTTGGTTAACTTTTTCAGATTAAATTTTATTTAAATTATTTAAGTGAAGCAAAGATAGAAACATTATCTTGTTTGAATTATTCTTTCTTGCTGATAGATAAAATTTGAGCTGAGAAGATCATGCATCGAGGCACTATAAAAGGAAGCAAGCAAGCCCTCTAGGAGATAGAAAAAAAATTTTCTGGTTCAAGCTTTGACACTCTCTTGCTTCCACGCTCCTCTGCTGCGGTTTGTGCTTTGACTCGGGGCTGTCCGACCGCTGCCGGAAGATCGCTCCCAACACCCAAGCTGCTTCAGATAAATCTAAGTGTTGGGTAACATAATTTTTGTTCTGTCTGCACTTAAATTATTAAAGGGGGAAGTGTAGGGTTGTTACACTTCCACCTAATCTTGTATTTGAATCACTCTACCGGGAGTTTGCCGGTAGAGGTTTTTAGTGGATTGCCCACAGGAAAGGCTCAAGGAGCCTGGGCCTTCGAGTAGGAGTCGCCGAAGGCTCCGAACGAAGTAAAACTCCTCGTGTAATTTTTTATTATTTTTCACTTTCACTTTTCGTTTTAATTTTTCCGCTGTGTACGTTTTTCAAAGCATCGTACAATTTTCTATCGACTCTGATTCTATAATGAAGATTTTAAAAGTCACGTGATTTACCCCCCCCCCCCTCTCATGTGCATCGGTCCTACAGGAATAAGTTATTCCATATTTGAGAGGCTTGATAGTTGAGAGGCCACTATATAAAGGACCCAAGGCAAGGCTTGGGTAATAATCGAAGAGACGAAGGCATAGGCTCTCTCCCTCTCTTTCTCTTCTTCTCTTCTCCCCTTCTTGCTGTACGCCAACCAACCCCAAGAAGGAGCACCAGCCGGCCATCCTTTTGTGGTTAGTCTTCCGACTTCTCTCTTGGTTTTTCTTGTCGCGTTCTCGGAGAATCTAGTAGTCCTCGTGAACACGAAACTCGTGGCTTTGCGAAGTCATCCCAAAGATACTCGGCGTGGACGCGAATAGAGGCGGAGCTTCCAAGGGATGCTTATGGTTGGATCTCGTCCATTCCTTCGAGTTACGCGAGGTAATACGTAAATTAGTTTATGTTTCTGCAAAAATTCAAATATATGATCATGTCTACACAAGATAAACTTGCATGCTTAGATGTTTGGTTAAATGATTTAGAGAAATTATTTATGCTAAACCTTCCGCTGCACATAATTAATTTTGAAATTACAAACCCGCATCCTTGTTGCTACTTTCTCATAGTAGATGAGTGATGAATGAATGATGTTCGAACACCCATCATGATGTAGAGGGTCAAATACCTCTCGGCCAAGGGGTGGAAGTTGTTGCATGTGCATGAAGTAGGGTTTTGTTCTTGCATGTATTCCCTAGCTTATGTAATATTTTTGGCCAAGAAATTTGGCAGAATCTATGCTAAATGACCTCTATAATATTCGGCCAAAGGGCTTTAATTTAGGCCTTAAAACAGATTTATAAACCCTCATGAAGTTAAAGATGCTTCAAGTGATATACATGTGATGTATGTGTTTGTTTCATGTTGTACCTTTCAGGTAGCCCCTGATCTAGGCCTTTCGAACCTAAATTCATGTTTATTTTTATGTTGTGATGCTCAGAAAAAATGTTACATGTACCCTCATACCATGTTAACCTAAGTAGAGTTACAAGCATGCACCTAAACTAAGATTTAGTGAAGATTTTGACTGCCCTTGTACTTGTACATGACTCCTTATGTAAAGTATGCTTTTATTTCCATGATTATATGACTTTTATGCTATGTTTACCTAGTTGTGAGTTTCGGCCAACTACTGGAATAAGGGCTAAAAAAATGGGTTCAATTACAAATCATGTACCTAAACTAATGTGTAATGAAGTCTAGACTATCCTTGTACTTGTAAATGACCCCTTATGAAAAGTATACCATTATTTCAATGTTGTGTGAATTTTATGCTATGAAACCTCTCCTATAATGTTTCGGCCAGCATGTGTTAAGGTAGGAAAGGAAAGCTAAAACTAATGTATTGCCTTGACTAAGACAAGTATGTATATGAATGAGGTGTTGGTAAGACTAGCATGAAGTTTGCTTAACTTTTATGTGTTTAAAGAAAAGTCTTATAATGTCATGCTATTTATATTAATGATTATTCCAGCAAAAGTATGTCTATACTTATGAATGATTGAATGTCCATATTACATTCTTTATGAAAGAACGAAAGAAAAGGAAAGAATGCATGTATGTATTTTACTTTAAAGAATGGCTTATACCGGATCTTGAAAAAGATCCACGGTTCTAGACTACCGAAGCTGTCCCTAGGTTAAAAGATAATAAGCCTAGAATGTAGACCCCTATAGGTCGGGATTAGCTACCTCGCATCCTACATAGGGGTATGCGCGCAAAAGAATGAATGGGTACAAGACGGGGACCCCAAGAAAGATGATGTATGCTTATGTTGAAGTATTACTTATTATGTTTTCTAAAAAGTATCCTAATTGTCTATGCAATGCATATGCTCTATGTTTATATGCCTTCATATGGTTATATGCCTTATGTATTTTTATGCTATGCATAAGATGTTATATGTCTCTCAAATGCATGTGACGTATGGATTTAGTGAGTAGGAAAGTGCTTACTAAGTTTCATACTTATAGTTTGTTTGCTTATGTTGCAGATCAACATAGAAATTACTAAAGAAAGGGAAGCTGCAGGAAGGGCTCGTATGTGTGGTGGTGACTTGGCTGATCGATCCATTTAGTGCCATTATAGACTTAGCACTTATCTTTCTAAGAAAACATATTTTACTACCTTATACTTGATATTTGTTAGATCTTTAGGAGTTTATTTAATGCATGGATGTTACTAGTGTTAGTGATATGAGAGAAGTGTCCTAAGGCAATCGCCTTATGATGTAAATATTTATATTAATAAATGATAATTCACTATTTGAGTTTATATGTTTTGTGTATTTGATTGGGATCGTAAACTCATCTACTGAATGTCCGCAATACAACTCACAACATAAGAGAATTTGTGATGAGATCACAACTAGTGATTATCTCTAATGTGCAATTGTGAAGTATTAAAATTATCCCTAGTCGATGAATTGATAAAAACGGACACTATCAATTCTGTTGAGACTAGTATGGGTTATTCTCTAATCAGCTGATTTTCACTGGTTGGTGACATTGGGATGTCCGGAGATAAACATGGATGCCAGTTAATTGGAGTGACTAGCTGTAAAACTGCATATGGTAATCTACATATAGATATGTCAATGAAGTTCTTACCGCATCTTAAGTGCGATGTTCCTTTGACTTGCGGTGTTCAAGTCATCTTGGTCATGGAGACTTATACTTTAACATCTTAAGCAAGCATCTCCAAGGAGGTGTGGACCCTGGATGGTTGGGTATAAGCCGAAGTGCCCGAAGATGTTTGAACAGCCTACAAAGGATTCACCACTCCTTGCGAGGAGATGTATACCCAGGCCTATCGTCGGATTGTTACTCAAAGCCTCTGGCCAGAGCATATCATGTTTAGAGTATGAGTCTCTTAAATACATGAGAGTAATTAGAAATCCAAAGGACGAGAAAGACACTACTTGGGCTAGGTGTGACGTAGTCAGCCTAGTGGGGACTGACACATACAGACCATGTCCTGAACCAAGTGGGTATAAGATGGTGAAGGGAATGAGGCACGATTCATTAGAGCTGCTGAAGGGTTTCAGAATAATTTCTTCTGAGGTCAAACCGTTGATCTTTCGATTAATTGGGGATCATGATGTACTACTAGGTGCCACTCATGATCGTTCTATAATTAGTCGATTATAGACGGCCAACATAAATCGAAAGCCTATTTAGTCACACGCACTACGAGTGATCCGAGAGATTTAAAACAAGTTGAAAATTGGATTTTTCGATCAAGAGAAATAAGTCAAATCTGAGTTAATCAGAGGCGCAATGGTAACTAAAATGGCTAAGTCTTTTGAAGGCTTTTTGGGTGAATTAAATGAGTTTAATTCGCGATCGGTTCGGGTCGGTTTTGGCCGGCCAAAGAGGGTGTTAACCCTCCTTGGGTGGCCGGCCAATAAAGGGAGAATAAACCAATTTAATTGGTTTAATTAATAAAATAAATCTAGCGCTATTTATTTTATAAATTATGGATGAATAAATTTGTATAAAGAAATTTATATAAATAAATTTGTAGAAATTTATTCTTTTTATGGAAGTTAAAATAATCCATGAAATGGTTTATTTTAATTTTATAAAATCAATTAAGAATTGATTTTTCCATAATAAGAAAGTTTATAAATTTCTTATAAAATTTATTCCGTAATTTAAAGAGAAGAGGAATTTGTTTTATTATAAATTAGTTATAATAAGACTCGGCTTAAACGGAATAATTAATAAGAGAATTTATAAGATAAATTTCTTATAACTAATTCCGTTAATTCCGTTAATTCGGTTTAGAGGGAGACTTGGCAAAGGAGTTGCTACTATATAAAGGAACCAAAGGCAAACCCTTATTCCCAATCAACTAATCAAGTTGTGAAGAGCTCTCCCTCTCTCTTTTCTCTTCTCCCTCTTCTCTTCTCCCCACCTAGGGCCGGCGCCCTCTTGGAGTTTTAGGGCCGGCACCCTCTTGAAGAACTAGGGCCGGCGCAACCCTCTCCTCCCCTTGTGAGTTGCCGTGAGCTTCAACAAGAAGGAGAAACCAAGCAAGAAGAAGAAGAAGCGGATAGCGACTCCTCTCTTCCCGGAATTTAGATTCCGTTTCTTCTTGGTGAGTTTCCTATTTTTCTCTTGTTCTTCTTTGTTGTGCCTATAGAGAATCTAGTAGTTCTCGTCGGCACAAAACTCGTGACTTTGTGAAGTCATCCCGAAGAGAACTCGGCGTGGACGCGAATAGAGGCGAAGCTTCCAAGGGACGCTACGGTTGGATCTCGTCCCTTACTTCGAGTTACGAGAGGTATAATGTAAATTAGTTTACTTTTCCGCAAAGTTTTATTTTATGATTATGTCAACACATTATAAGGTTGCATGCTAGATACGAAGTTAAAATAATTTAGGAAATTATTTTATGCAAACTCTTCCGCTGCACGTAAAAATTTAAAATTTTACGAACTCATATCCTTGTCGACATGCACCCGGTCCCAACAACTAGATACTATGTGATCTTCAAACCCCTTCTTGTTGCATGTGTTATAGTTATGTTTTTTTTCCGCTGCAATGCTTTAGATTCATATGCAATAATATGCGTAAGTTAAGTTAAGTAGGAAAAAAAGATAACGCGCAGCCTTAACGGTAAGGGGCAGGCGTTACAAATTAAGCATCTTAGCTAGTCCTTGGAAAAATACGACTTGAGGCCCCTATACTACACTTAGTTTTGTGAGCTAAGGGTTTTCAATTTATAAATTCAAATTTGAGGCTCATTGTGACACTGATTGTGAGCTTATCAAATTTTTTGGCGCCGTTGTCGGGGAAAACACACTAGTAGAGTTTGTTTGATTTGAGCTTGTGCTTAGTTTCATATTTTCTGATTCTATTTCATTTTCTTTAGCTTTCGATATATATTTACTGCCATTTTGTTGGGTTTATGACCAGGACTACAGGTGGTGATATTGTGGAGTTTGATCCTGAGATTGAGAGGACCTTCAGAGCTAGGAGAAATCAAGGAAGAGTTCCAGAAGTTATTGAAAATATTTCTACTCATTCAAGCAGTCCCATGGCAGAACATCAGAAGACTATGAAGGAGCTTGCAGCCCCTAATGATGCATTTCAGTATTCTTGCATTGCTTATCCAGAGTTAGCTAGAGATTTTGAGTTGAGATCAGGCCTAATTCATCTACTTCCCAAGTTTCAGGGGCAGGAGAAGATCCTAATAGACATTTACATGAGTTCCATGTAGTGTGCTCCACTATGAAGACCCAAGGGATTTCTGAAGAGGACATCAAATTAAGGGCATTTTCATTTTCTTTGACTGGAGCAGCTAAAGATTGGTTTTATTATTTGCCTACTGGACATGTTGCAAGTTGGATTGTCATGAAAAAGGCATTTTTAGAGAAGTATTTTTCAGCTTCAAGAACGACTATTATTAGAAAGAGCATCTGTGATATTCAACAAGTGGTGGGAGGGACCTTATATAACTATTGGGATAGATTTAATATGTTCTGCTCAAGTTGTCCTCAACATCAAATAAGTGAGCAACTTCTTATTCAATATTTCTATGAAAGTCTATTTCAAATGGATAGAATCATGATTGATGCTGCAGCTGGAGGACTGGGTGCATGTTGACATGAGAGAAGTGTCCTAAGGCAATCATGAGCAATCGCCTTATTATTTGTTAGTGATATGAGAGAAGTGTCCTAAGGCAATCGCCTTATGATTGTAATCATTTATTTTAATAAATGAATATTCACTATTTGAGTATACATGTTTGTGTATTTGATTGAGATCTTAAACTCATTACTGAATGTCCGCAATACAATTCACAGCATGAGAGAATTTGTGATGAATTCACAACTAGTGATTATCTCTACATGTGCAATTGTGAAGTATTGAAATTGTCCCTAGTCGATGAATTGATAAATACGGACACTATTAATTCTATTGAGACTAGCATGGGTTATTCTCTAATCAGCTAATTCTCACTGGCTGGTGACATTGAGATGTCCGGAGATAAATATGAATGCTAGTTAAGGGAACTAGTTCATTGGAGTGACTGGCTATAAAACTTCATATGATAGTCTACATATAGATATGTCAGTTAAGTTCTTACTGCAGCTTAAGTGCGATATTCCTTTGACTTACGGTGTTCAAGTCATCTTGGTCATGGAGACTTATACTTTGACATCTTAAGCAAGCATCTCCAAGGAGGTGTGGACCCAAGATGATTGGGTATAAGCAGAAGTGCCCGAAGATGATTGAACAGCCTACAAAGGATTCACCACTCCTTGCAAGGAGATGTATACCCGAGGTATATCGTCGGATTGTTACTCGAAGCCTCTGGCCAAAGCATGACATGTTCAGAGTATGAATCTCTTAAATACATGAGAGTAATTAGAATCCGTAGGACGAGAAAACGTTACTTGGGCTAGTTGTGACGTAGTCAGCCTAGTGGGGACTGACACACATAGACCATGTCCGAACCAAGTGGGTATAAGATGGTGAAGGGAATGGGGCACGATTCATTATAGCTGCTGAAGGGTTTCAGAATTGTTTCTGAGGTCAACCGTTGATCTTTCGATTAATTGGGGATCATGATGTACTACTAGGTGCTACTCATGATCGTTCTATAATTGATTAATTATAGACGGCCAACATAAATCGAAAGCCTATTTAGTCACACGCACTACGAGTAATCCGAGGGATTTAAAACGAGTTGAAAATTGGATTTTCTAATCAAGAGAGATTAGGTTTGGTTGAGCCAAACGATAAGTCGAATCTGAATTTTTCAGAGACGCACCGGAAGTGTAAAATGGCTAAGTCTTTTGAAGACTTAATAGAAGAATTAAATAAGTTTAATTCATTGGGGTTGGCTTGGATTGGCCGGCCAAAGAGGGCCTCCATCCTCTTTGCTTGGCCGGCCACAACAAAGGGAGAGAACCAAGTTTTTGGTTCTATTTATAAAATAAACCAAGTGTGGTTTGTTTTATAAAATTATGGATGATATAAATTTTTAAACCAAGGTTTGGTTTATTTTTCATGGAAATTAAAATGAACCATAGATTGGTTTATTTTATAAAATCAATCATGGATTGATTTACCATGATAAGGTAATTTATTCCATAAGAGAGAAGAGACTTGATTGATTTTTATCATGAATTAAAATATGATTTTAACCATGATATAAAATCAAACTTGGCATGATGGAATAAGTTATTCCATATTTGAGAGGCTTGATGGTTGAGAGGCCACTATATAAAGGACCCAAGGCAAGGCTTGGGTAATAATCGAAGAGACAAAGGCATAGGCTCTCTCCCTCTCTTTCTCTCCTTCTCTTCTCCCCTTCTTGCCGTGCGCCAACCAGCCCCAAGAAGGAGCACCAGCCGGGCGCCCCTGCCATTTCCCTGCCGACCTCCACCTGCTGCCGGAGAAGGAAGCTCCGACCATCTCTTGGCCGGAAGAAGGTGCTGCCGGAATTAGAGTTTGCCGAAAAGATCTTTTTGCCGCAAGCCTCTTCTTTTGCTTCGCCAGAATTTTGATTCCGGCCATCCTTTTGTGGTTAGTCTTCCGACTTCTCTCTTGGTTTTTCTTATCGCGTTCTCGGAGAATCTAGTAGTTCTCGAGAACACGAAACTCGTGGCTTTGCGAAGTCATCCCGAAGATACTCGGCGTGGACGTGAATAGAGGCGGAGCTTCCAAGGGACGCTTACGGTTGTATCTCGTCCCTTCCTTCGAGTTACGCGAGGTAATACGTAAATTAGTTTACGTTTTTGCAAAATTTTAAATATATGATCATTTCTACACAAGATAAAATTGTATGCTTAGATGTGTGGTTAAATAATTTGAGAAATTATTTATGCTAAACCTTCCGCTGCACGTAATTAATTTTTAAAATTACGAACCCGCATCCATGTCAACATGCACCCGGTCCCAACAGTGGTATCAGAGCCGAGGTTTGTGTTCGACATAATCATATAATTGTTTTGCGGAAAGCTTTATCATGATCTAAATTTTGGAAAATTTTCCATTATGGAAACTTTCCAATTATGGTAAATTTTCGATTTAGGATTTTCAAAGTTTGAAAATCCTCATAAAATTTCACAAAAACTTTTGAAATATCTCTATTTCTGAAAATTTATGATAATTGTGAAAACTTTCCATTTTTGGAAACTTTCCAATTTTGAAAATTTCCTATTTTGGAAAAACGTAAGTTTTCTTTGTACCAGAATCTTATAATTATTCTGAAAACATTTTATTTTTGGAAACTTTCTATTTATGGAAAGTTCGCAATTTTGAGCACTTTCTTTCAAGAAAGTCTAGACAAATTATGGGAATATTAATTGGCATTTAAATTTATAATTGGAAATTAAATTATTTACAAAATTCTTTATTTTGGATTGAGCCTCGGGGAGCCGTCCAATTTAAAGTTAGTTGTTATAATTAAATTTCCTAAATTGAATTTAAACTGTCAAATGCTTATTTTGGATTGAGCCTCGGGGAGCCGTCCAAATTAAGTTATTGATATTAATTTTCCATAAATAAAATATGTGATCAAATCTTAGAAATTTTTGAGGTGATTCTCAAACGATAATTTCCTTATTTGATTTATGAGGTGATGCTCTTACATATTATTGTCTCCAAAATTAATTAGAAAAATTGTTTCCTATAGAGTATATTTCCTTAAATAAGATTTTCATGAAAACAATATGTAGTTGAATTAAGGGAATATGTCACTTAATTTAATAAGATTTGATTTAGAGAAATCAAAGACTTAAACATATTATTTCCGAAATTGATTATGATAATTCAGGAAATTGTTTCCCAAAACAATTCCTTGAATAAAGTATGAAATTAGAATTAGGATATCTGGTTCCTAATTCAATTAATGAGACTTGATAAATTAAGTCACATACATACTTTATTAAGGAAATCGTTAGAACATGACATAATTATATGTCATGAATGTGCATAAAAGAAAAGGATGAGACCTAAAACCCCTTACAAAATATTAAGGCCAACACCTTCCATTAATATGGTTAGAACCAGAGTTTTGTTTCTCGTTTGGGTTGATGGACACATCCATGCCCGGCTTGAACCTCAACATGTTCAAACCATGGAATTAATTTATGATTAATATAGTTGGAGTTAGAGGTCAATCCTTAGTTTTGGTTGTTGGACACATCCAAGCCTGACTAAACGGTTGAATGAGCTCCAACCATATTAAAACTATTTCTTGATTAATGGGTCAGCCTTAAGCTTGGAGCATCGATTTGTTGTGCCACAGCCAAGGTCGATGTAAAGAGAGGTGCGGTTGGGTGCTATGTATATTGTTGCATACTTGTTAATGAGTTAACAACCCAATGATTTATGCAAACATTCAATTAGTTGATAGCATAATGTGATAGTTACATATGTATAATATGTAATCGGTATAATTACCTACCTTCATAGCTAAGAATAACTTGATGGACTCTAGCCATGGTTGTTCTTATCTATGGTTGGATATCAACCTATTTGGAGATGTTCCTACGATCTCCCGAATTGATAAAGGGTTATTCAATTCGAAAAATAAATAGGATTTAATTAATGTATATTGATGCATTCTTTATCATTCTCATCACCTAACCTCAATTTGTATTTCTAGGATAATCACATGATCATGTCTTCTCTGAATTTGCGTTCCATTTTGGACACCAATAAGCTGACTGGGCCAAACTTCATGGACTGGCTTCGAAACCTGAGGATAGTCCTCAAGGCAGAAAAGCTTGCTTATGTCCTTGAAGAACAACTTCCCAACCATCCTCCTGAAGATGCAACTCCAGACCAGTTAGTGGCCTATCAGAAACATGTGGCCGATTCTGAACTTGCGAGTTGCATCATGCTGGCCGCTATGGTACCTGAGCTGCAAAAGCATCATGAGCATATGGATGCTCATACCATCGTCTTCCATCTTCATGAGTTGTTTGACGAGCAGGCGAGATCCGAAAGGTTTGAGGTCTCCAGACTCCTCTTCACCTCTAAGATGCAGGAAGGCATCTTACTAAGTTGAAGTATGCGCGCAAAGAAAGAATGGGTACAAGACGGGACCCCAAGAAAGATGATGTATGCTTATGTTGAAGTATTACTTATTATGTTTTCTAAAAAGCATCCTAATTGTCTATGCAATGCATATGTTCTATCTTTATATGCCTTCATATGGTTATATGCCTTATGTATTTTTATGCTATGCATAAGATGTTATATGTCTCTCAAATGCATGTGACGTATGGATTTAGTGAGTAGGAAAGAGCTTACTAAGTTTCATACTTATAGTTTGTTTGCTTATGTTACAGATCAACATAGAAATTACTAACGAAAGGGAAGCTTCAGGAAGGGCTCGTGTGTGTGGTGGTGACTTGGCTGATCGATCCATTTAATGCCATTATAGACTTAGAACTTATCTTTCTAAGAAAACATGTTTTACTACCTTATACTTGATACTTGTTAGCTCTTTAGGAGTTTATTTAATGCATGGATGCTACTAGATACTATGTGATCATCATACCCCTTCTTGTTGCATGTGTTATAGTTATGTTTTATTTCTGCTACAATGCTTTAGATTCATATGCAATAATGTGCGTAAGTTAAGTTAAGTAGGGAAAAAAGATAACGCGCCACCTTAACGGTAAGGGGCGGGCGTTACAAATTAAGCATCTTAGCTAGTCCTTGGAAAAATACGACTTGAGACCCCTATACTACACTTAGTTTTGTGAGCTAAGGGTTTTCAATTTATAAATTCAAATTTGAGGCTCATTGTGACACTGATTGTGGGCTTATTAAATTTTTTGGCGCCGTTACTGGGGAAAACACACTAGTAGAGTTTGTTTGATTTGAGCTTGTGCTTAGTTTCATATTTTCTGATTCTATTTCATTTTCTTTAGCTTTCAATATACATTTGCTGCCATTTTTTATTGGGTTTATGACCAGGACTGCAGGTGGTGATATTGTGGAGTTTGATCCTGAGATTGAGAGGACCTTCAGAGCTAGGAGAAATCAAGGAAGAGTTCCAGAAGTTATTGAAAATATTTCTACTCATTCAAGCAGTCCCATGGCAGAACATCAGAAGACTATGAAGGAGCTTGCAGCCCCTAATGATGCATTTCAGTATTCTTGCATTGCTTATCCAGAGTTAGCTAGAGATTTTGAGTTGAAATCAGGCCTAATTCATCTACTTCCCAAGTTTCAGGGACAGGAGAAGATCCTAATAGACATTTACACGAGTTTCATGTAGTGTGCTCCACTATGAAGCCCAAGGGATTTCTGAAGAGGGCATCAAATTAAGGGCATTTCCATTTTCTTTGACTGGAGTAGCTAAAGATTGGTTTTATTATTTGCCTACTGGACATGTTGCAAGTTGGATTGCCATGAAAAAGGAATTTTTAGAGAAGTATTTTCCAGCTTCAAGAACGGCTATTATTAGAAAGAGCATCTGTGGTATTCAACAAGTGGTGGGAGAGACCTTATATGACTATTGGGAGAGATTTAATAAGTTCTGCTCAAGTTGTCCTCAACATCAAATAAGTGAGCAACTTCTTATTCAATATTTCTATGAAAGTCTATTTCAAATGGATAGAATCATGATTGATGCTGCAGTTGGAGGAGCTCTAGTGAACAAGACCCCAGAACAAGCTAGAGAATTGATTACAAATATGGCGGAGAACTCTCAACAATTTGGAAGTAGGGCTCTTACTACTAGAGGGGTGAATGAAGCTCAATTAGTTTCAAATGAACAAAAAGAGATTAAAAATTGTTTGGTGGAGCTTACTTCTTTAGTGAAGCAAATGACTTTGAATAATGTGAGCCAAAATCAAAACTTTACCGTAGCTTCACCTACAAATCAAGTAATGAGGCTGTGTAGCATATGTTCAAGTCAAGAGCATAATTCGGATTTGTATCCAAATTTACAACAAGATGAATCATTAGCCGCTTGGACTAGAGGTCAATATCAATCAAGGAATGACCTATATTCATCTACTTACAATCCGGGATGGAGGGATCACACTAATTTGAAGTATGGTAATTCATTCTATCAACAAATTACTTCACAACAGCCCCTACAACAATTCCAGCCACATTTCTAGAATTTTCAGCAATGAAATCAGAATTTTCAGCCTTAATTCCAACAAAATCAGCAAGGTTTTCAACCAATTCAGACTTTCAAACATCAAAATCAGCAAGGTTTTCAACCAATTCAGACTTTCCAACAACATTTTCAACCTTCACAGCCATACCAGCCGAACATTCAGTTTCAAAATTAGAGTTTTCAGCAGCCCCAACAATTTCAGCCTTCAAATCAAAATTTTCATTCTTCAAATCAGAATTTTCAGCTTCAAAATCAGAATTTTCAGAGTAGTAATTTCCAGCAACATCCACCAAGTTCTCAATATAATCTTCAGCAATTTCAACAACCCATTCACTCATTAAATCAGCCCCAACAATCTAATTTTCATAGTTCACAGCAAACCCAAGGTTTTCAGCAACCCAATGTTTCATTTTAAGGCCATCAAAAGTCCCATACCAATCAAGGAGGCTTTGGGAACTCTAGTGGGTTTAATGCACAACAACAAAGGCTTGAGGAGATGATACAACAAATCCTACAACAACAATAAATTTTACAACAACAACAAGGGCAACAAAAGAATGATTCGACCCTTCAAACCATTGAAAGACATATTGGACAACTAACGAGTGGAATGAATCAATTGCAAACCCAATGATCGGGTCAATTACCTTCTCAAGCTACTCCTAATCCTAAGGGAAATGTTAGTGCAATAACTTTGAGGAGTGGGAGAGTTGTTTCAAGTCTAAATACTCAAGGGGATGAATTTGCTAAAAAAATTTCAGCAACTTGTTTTCCAACTCAGAACAGTCCAAAAATGGATTCTACAACGGTTGAATGTGACCCTAGTTCAAGCCTAAGTCCCTCTTCTATTGATCCTGCGATTTTGGTGGAAGAACAAAGAGAAATCAGTAAAAACAAGGCACCTACAACAGCTATACTGATTGAAGTTCCTGCTCAAGACTCATTTCCACAAAATTCAGCTCAAGTGGAGGAACCAAGAGTCCCTTTACCTTTTCCACAACGTAAGATTCAAGCTAAAAATCATGTAGAGGAGGAGAAGGCAAAGGAGTATCAAGAGCTTGTGAAACTATTCAGTAAGGTGGAAATAAATGTGCCATTGTTGTCCATGATCAAGCAAATACCTAAGTATGCCAAATTTCATAGGATTTGTGTGTGCACAAGAGGAAGCTAAAGGGGAATGAATTGGTCAGTTTAGGAAAGAATGTCTCGGCCCTTATTCATTCAATTCCCCAGAAATGTAAAGATCCAGGAGTATTCACTGTGTCCTGTGAGATTTGGAGGAATCTTTTTCATGATGCTATGTTAGATTTGGGAGCTTCTATTAATGTGATGCCTAGATCAGTTTTTCAGATGATTGACATTGGACCTATGCAGCCTACAGGAGTGGTTATTCAGCTAGCAGATAGGAGTTAGACTCACTCAGCTGGAATCATTGAAGATGTATTAGTGAAGGTGATAGAGTTGATTTTTCCTGCGGATTTCTATATCTTAGACATGAAGGGGGATTATCTAGCACATAGATCTCCACTTATTCTTAGGAGACCATTCTTGAAGACTGCAAGGACGAAGATTGATGTATATGTAGGTACACTTTCTATGGAGATAGGAGACACAGTGGTGCAGTTTAGTATTTTTGATGATATGAAGCACCCTAAAGAGGATCACTCCATCATGAGCATGGATATTTTAGATGAGCTAGTTGATGCTAATTTACTTGCTGATAGAGTTTCATTTGGTATTTATAGAGGATATTTTAGCTCAGATGAGGCAGAGGATGCATTAGCTATAGAGGGGACTGGTTTGAAGATTGTGTCTGATTCACTCGCAGTTGGAGATGATTCTATAGGTGTAGGGGATTGCATTGAGCCCCAGGGATCACCCATACCTACCGAGCAGTCACAAATACAGTTAAAATCATTGCCAGAACATTTGAAGTATGCTTATTTAGGAGAGGAGCAGTGCTTACCTGTTATCATTGCCCAGAACTTGG
Source organism: Boesenbergia rotunda (assembly GCA_024364735.1). Taxonomy (NCBI): domain Eukaryota; kingdom Viridiplantae; phylum Streptophyta; class Magnoliopsida; order Zingiberales; family Zingiberaceae; genus Boesenbergia; species Boesenbergia rotunda. The sequence goes on from JAGFNQ010000479.1 coordinate 537,850, forward strand.
ATTCAGAGCAAGAGAACAAATTATTGCAAGTTCTGAGGCAGCATAAGAGAGCTATAGGGTGGACATTAGCTGATATACCTGGTATTAGCCCCACCATTTGTCTGCATAGGATATTTCTAGAGGAGAATGTGAAGCCGGTCAGGCAGCCACAGAGAAGGTTAAATCCACTGATTCTAGATGTTGTAAAGAAAGAGTGACTATACTTTTACAGGCAGGCATTATATACCCTATTTCTGATAGTAAGTGGGTTAGTCCTATTCATGTGGTTCCTAAGAAGTCAGGAGTAACATTGGTGGAGAATGAGAGTAATAAGTTAGTACCTACCAGGGTGAAGAATTCATGGAGAGTTTGTATTGATTACAGGAAGCTGAACCAAGTAACGAGGAAAGATCACTATCCCTTGCCTTTTATTGATCAGATGTTAGAGAGGTTTGCAGGGAAGTCTCACTATTACTTTCTAGATGGATATTCAGGTTATTTTCAGATTTGTATAGACCCGGAGGATCAGGAGAAGACTACTTTCACTTGTCCTTTCGGTACATTCACTTATAGACGTATGCCATTCGGAATTTGCAACGCTCCAGGGACTTTCCAGCGGTGTACGGTGAGTATTTTTGGTGAGTTACTAGGACACTGCATGGAAATATTTATGGATGATTTTTCTGTATTTGGCACATCATTTGATACTTGTTTGGATAATTTGTCTAGAGTACTACATAGATGCATTGAAACTAATCTTGTCTTAAATTTTGAAAAATGTCATTTTATGGTAGAGCATGAGATTGTTTTAGGACATATAGTCTCTAGGAAAGGCATTGAAGTAGATCCTACTCAAGTTAGTGTTATATCTTCTCTATCTTACCCCGTATGCGTACGGGATGTTCGAGCTTTCCTTGGCCATGCAGGATTTTACAGGAGGTTTATTAGAGACTTCAGTGAGATTGCTCGCCCTTTGACCAGACTTTTGCAGAAGGATGTGGATTTTTGCTTTGATGAAAAATGCAAGGGAGCTTTTCAGAGATTGAGGGAGGCTCTTATTTCAGCTCCTATTATTAGGCCTCCTGATTGGACTCTACCTTTTGAGTTGATGTGTGACACTTCAAATTTTGCTGTAGGGGATGTACTGGCACAGAGGGTAGATGGAGCGCTACATGTCATTTGCTATGCTTCCAAGACTTTAGATGCTGCTCAGGCTAACTATACCACCATAGAAAAAGAGCTCCTTTCTATTGTTTTTTGCTTTGGATAGATTTAGATCATATTTGCTATGTTCTCATGTGATTGTATTTTCTGATCATGCAGCCTTGAAGTATCTTCTGAAGAAGCCGGATGCAAAGCCCAGATTGATTAGATGGATGCTTCTACTTCAAGAGTTTGATTTAGAGATTCGAGATAAGAGTGGCAAGGAGAACTTGGTGGCAGATCATTTGAGCAGGATAGAGGGAGATGGACACCTTACCGCCATTGATGATAATTTTAGAGATGAGCACCTCTTAGTAGTGCATGGTGAGTTGCCATGGTATGCAGATCTAGTTAACTATTTAGTAGCTAATGTTTTTCCTGCACAACTTACTAAGGCTCAGAAAGATAAATTTAAGACTGATGATAAATTCTATGTGTGAGATGATCCTTACTTGTGGAAATTTTATAGTGATCAAATAATTAGAAGATGCATACCTAATCATGAGTTTCATTCAGTTCTTACACTTTGCCATTCGTCAGCCTGTGGAGGACACTTTGGTCTATAGAGTGTTGGATCGAGAAAGACCGATAGAGGGGGGTGAATATCGGAAAATGTTCGGATTTAAAAGAAAGAGTAAGTGCGCGGCGGAATAAAGACAAACAACGCAAACACCAAGGTTTTACTTGGTTCGGAGCCTGGGTCGACTCCTACTCCAAGGCCCACGGTCGTTGACCGTTTACTTTAGGCAATTCTATAGTGCGCAAAAACGGTTACAAAGTGAGATTACAAAATTACTGTAAATAGAAATATACACTTTGTTTTACCAACTCCCGGTGTAGATCGAGTTTCGGTGCAGTGGGAGGTTGACGACGCTTCGTTCTTGAGTCGGGAAGTTTCCGGAGCAGAGCGCAGTCGTCAGAGCGTTTGGATGCGTTGAATGAAAGCAGTGTTTTGAAGAGTAGGGTCTAGGGCCCTTTTTATAGTGCCTGGGGGCGCCATGGTCGACGGGGGCGCCCCCCCCCCCCCCCACGTGGCAGCAGATCCACAAGAGGCGCGGTCGTCGACTTATCCCTTAATCCTCGGGATAAGGCCTTGACTGGGGCGCCCTGGACGCTGGGGGCGCCCTGGTTGACCCGGTCAAACCTTATCTGCAGCGCTGAGCTCTCCTCGGTAAGGCTGGGGGCGCCCTGTGCGCTGGGGGAGCCCGGGACAGCGGGGGCGCCCTGGGTGCGCAGTGCAGACGCGGCAGCAGTTTAACTCTTCAGTTGGTTTGCCATGGGGGCGCCCGAGACAGCGGGGGCGCCCTCAGAATGTACTGTCGAGGTTCATTTGCTTTCTTTGTGTTTTGTGTTCACCTTGGGGGCGCTCGGGACACTACGGGCGCCCTGGTCAGCAGTTGCCTCTTTCCTTTGAGGCATTCTGAGCTGCAGACACACGTTCCTTCGGTCCTGCTTCAAGGGTTAGTCCAAAACACAATAAAACAAATATTTAATTTAATTTATACAGCCTCAGCTATCTTGGTTCTGACTTTGGTCTCCAAATTGGAGCCCTAGGTCGAACCGACGCCTAATGTTCCCTCGGAGGGGAACGCGTCCTCACCTACTCCTCTCGGGAGAGTTTACCTGGTGCCAACTGGATCCTCCAGTTGGACTTTTGCCCGGCAGCCCTTCGCCAGGTCTTGGTTTTCGCCTAGCAGCCCTTCGCCAGGACTTGGTTTTCGCCTAGCAGCCCTTCGCCAGGACTTGGTTTTCGCCCAGCAACCCTTCGCCAGGACTTGGTTTCCTGACAGCCCATCGTCAGGTGCCTAGCATCCCTTCGCTAGGACTTGGTTTTCGCCCAGCAACCCTTCGCCAGGACTTGGTTTCCTGACAGCCCATCGTCAGGTGCCTAGCATCCCTTCGCTAGGACTTGGTTTTCGCCCAGCAACCCTTCGCCAGGACTTGGTTTCCTGACAGCCCATCGTCAGGTGCCTAGCAGCCCTTCGCTAGGACTTTGTTTCCTGCACTCTCAAGTAGCATTGTTAGACAACAAATAACCCTTAACTTTGAATCCTTTGCCAATATCAAAACAAGGTTCGATCTGGTGCTTCCTGCACCAACAATCTCCCCCTTTTTGATTATGGTAACACAATTCAAAGTTAAGGAAAAAGATAGCAGTTTAAGCATAAAGGTTAAGACTAATAAAACATATCAATTCGTAACAGTCTAAACCCAAATGTAATTTGAACAGTGAAAAGAGAGAGAGAACAAAAATTTCTCATGCTCATTCTCCCCCTGAATAATTAACTTAACTCTTAACTTTGACCTTTCCTCCCCCTTTGACATATATCAAAAACAAGCATGGGTGAACAAGGTATCTAACAGGGATTTATGAGTTTTTCTAAGTGCTTTATGTTTTTGACAAAGTATTTTTCAAGAATCGAGTAAAAGCATTTTCAAAACTTTTTACACTTAGATAATTTACCATTATGAAAAAAATTCAGGCTTAAAAAAAATTTACAACTTTTTATAAGGCAAAAAAAATTTACTTAGGCAAAATTTCCAAGTTTCCAAAAAAAAATTTAACTTTTAGAAAAGGAAACTTTACTTAGAAAATTTTTCAAGAAATTTTTCACGCTTAGAAAATTTTCAAGAAAAGGATTTTTCAGGCTTAACAAGTTTTTAAACTTTGGAGCAAGTACTTTTTAGAAGAATTTGAAAATTAAGTGTCAAGTACTTGATTGAGAAAATTAAGTAAAAAAATACCCGTTAAATACTTAAGTACTTAGAAATGATTTTTGAAAAGAATGATTTTTGAAAAGAATTGTTAAGTACTTAGAAATATTATTTAATACTTAAAATGATAAAGTTAAGTATTTAACTTGATTTGGGAGAATATGTTTTTGAAAAAGAATTAAGTGCTTAATATGTTTTTGAATGAGTTAAGTAAGTACTTAAAACATTTTGAAAAAGAAGTTAATACTTTTTGAAGAGAGACAAAAAAAAATTTAAATTTGAAAGTTTTGATTCCCACTCTTCTTTCCAATCTCTCCCCCTGGATATATATCAATAACGGAATATGTTTTGAAAGAAGTTTTGAGAAGAAATTGTGTATCAGAGCTTATGAGTTTTGAAAACATAAAAATACTTGGTATAACTCTTAAAAGCATAGCAAAAGCTTAAATTTCCAGATTAAGTCCATTTTGAAGAGTATTATGCAAAAAAAATATTTTGTATTTGTAAAAAAATTTTGAAAAAGAGTTTTGAAAAGATTTTTCAAGTACTTTTGAGATAAATTGTGATTTGAAATACATACGTACTTTTAGAAAAGTATTAGATTTTTTTTTTTTGAAAACAAAATATTTCACTTGACTAGGTTTCTTTTCCAGTCTGACACAATCCTAGGAAACCTTGTTAACTACAAGGACATTTCCCTAAGTGTCCTGGAAATTTTCAAACTCAAGTAAATTTTTAAAAAAAATGATAGTACTTAAAACTATATTCTAAAAAAGTGTGTGAACTTTTGAAGGTTCAATGTTTTACTTAACTTGGTTCATTTTCCAGTCTGACACCATCCTAGGAAACCTTGTTGACTACAAGGACATTTCCTAAGTGTCCTGGAAATTTTTCAACCTAAGTAAATGTTATTTCGAAAACAATTTCATAAGTCACACAAATTCTAACAAATAGTATTTTGAAAGACTTAGATTTTTGCAAGAGTTTGAAATAAAGCATGTTATTAAATAATTTCTTTAATTTTGACCTCCCCCTAAACTTGACTCAGTCCTGGGAAGCTTGTTGACCACAAGTACTCTTCCTTTGAGTCTTAAGGTTTGAGTCAGATTAGAAAGAACTGTTTAACAAAGACATAAGTAAAAAGAAACTTTTTCTGAAGTTTTTCTTTTGACTTAGACTCCCCCTTAATTTGACACATCCTAGGAGTCCTTGAAGATCATGAAGTGGACCTTTCCTCTGTGTCTTTAGGGTTTGTCAAGATCAAAAGAAGCACTTTTGAACAATCTTCTGAGTATGATAACTTTCAAGGAGATAAATTTTTGACACCTCAATTTGGAATAATAACACAGTTTAAAAAATTTGAAATGATAATAATTTTTCCTAAGCGATAGTAATATATTAAGGTTTTTGAATCAATTTTTGAAAGCCTTATTTTGAGATGAAAATAAGTTTTAAAGCATAAGGATTTTGAGAAATCTAAAAAACATTAAGAAGAACTCCCCCTGTATCCGACATAGACTGACTTTATCTAAGACCTTAGTGTTGACTAGGTTTGACCATGTTTGACTCAGTTGACTAAGGTTTGACTATGTTAATCATGGTTTGACTATGTTGGAATTATCCTCTGAATTAAAACACAACATAAAAGAAATTTTAATTGAACTTAATTTTCCTGTCTCACCCAATCTAGGATTTTCAAACAGTTAACCTTAAAAGTTCTTTGTGAGACAGGTTTGAAGGTAAAAATTAATTTTGAAAAGGAATTTTCATTTATTTTGAAAAAAGTTATTTAATTTTGAAAATAGATTCGATAAAAAAAATAAATTTAGAAAGCAGAAATTTTGAACACTGATTAAGTGATTTTTGAAACAGAATAAGTTTGAAAAATAGAAATTTTGAAAACAGATTAGAATCTATAATTATTTGAAATTTGTGTTAGATTCGAATTTGACAAAAGATAATTTGAATTTGAATTTCAGAAATTGGCTTCCAGGTCTTGGCGAGGCACTAGGCCTTCTTTGGCCGTAGCCTTATGGGATCATCCACCCTTTCCTTGACAAAGCCTTTTAATGAAATTTCATTTTCAAATTAAATTAGGTCATTTTCTGGTCTAACTAGCTTGGGTCTTGGATCGGTAGCTTCGGCTGGTTTCACCAGTCTAAAGAGACCAAGTAGACTTGATCTTATTAGAGTTGGTTTCCCCAACGTACTATCATCTCACCTCCTCCCAATACTATGTTTTCAAATTTCAAGTAATTGGTTAAGTCCTTAAGCTAACTAAACCTAAGTCTAAGCATGGTAAATTGCAGAAATTAAATAAACAATCAATCAATCAAACATGCAATTTAATAAAAAATTATTTAAGTCACTTCAAAATGGTAATAATATTCTAGATTTTCGCAATAAGCAATCTTATGAATTACATTTTCATATGAATTAATCATGTTGTTCATAGTAAATAATGGATTATTAAATACTGTAAATTTACCATTTGATTCCCTTTTGGAGGTCTCCCCCTTGATTTTAGCCATCTTCCCTTTGCTTGATTGTTTCCTCAGTATTTTGTAGTGGTCGCAAGCTAACCGGACAAGTTTCCGAGGATACCTTTCTTTGTCGTCAGATTCTGAGTCTGAGTTGGACTCAGGTTCTAGTTGAGGCCTCTTTTGCAGTTCTCATGGAGTTTTCCCTGCAATAAAACTTATACCTTTCTCGACCATTATAGTATCTATTTGATTATTCAATTCTAATTTAGAAAAAGATTCAAAATTAGTTACCGTCTTAGTCAGTTCGTTTTCTGATTCTACTGGTTCGATTTCGATTCTGGATTCGAGTTCAGATTCTGATTCGGCTATCTGTGCTTGGACATCAAGTACCTCAATGTCGGAGCTCTCTTCGTGTAGGTTGATTAGTTTCTCCCACATTTCTTTAGCACAGTTGAAGGATCCAACTAGCTTGAGTTGTTCGTTAGTTAGACCGCATTGAAGAATTGCAGTTGCTCTTGCATCAGTCTCAATTTGGTTGAGGGTTGATTCATCCAGTTTGTCCCATGCAATTGATAGTCCATCTTCTGTAGGGAGGTGGAACCCTGTTTGAATTATCAACCAGAGATCTAGATTGTCCTTCAGGTGGGATTCCATTAGACTTTTCCAGGTTCTGAAGTTCTCGCCAGAGAATAGAGGCCGATGAACACTGTTCCATTCTTGATTGGCCATTAAGGATAAATCTTGCACACAAGGAAAAAAAATAGAGATGTACCAAGACTTGGTCTTGGATTAGTAGTGCGGGAGAGAGAGAAAAACAAGCACAAAAGGTGTTTGCACGAATTTCGAGATAAAATAATAATAAAATTTTTTTGAAAATGTTGACCTTAACAATTTTGATTAATGAAGAAAAAGAAAAAAAAATTTCTCGAATTAAGATAGCACGAATTTCGAGGAAAAATATTAAAATAATAATAAAAAAATTTTACAACAAGTTTTCACAAATTGATTCTTTTATCAATTCTGACTTATGGTGAGAAAATGAGAATTCAGAATTGAAAAAGGCGTAAGGATATTTTAAATACACTCACAGATATTATTTATTTGAAAAATAAAGCGAAAAAAATCCGAAAAAAATTTCAAAGAGGTGGTTGCACCAACTTTGAATAACCCCGCTCTGATACCACTTGTTGGATCGAGAAAGACCGATAGAGGGGGGGTGAATATCGGAAAATGTTCGGATTTAAAAGAAAGAGTAAGTGCGCGGCGGAATAAAGACAAACAGCGCAAACACCAAGGTTTTACTTGGTTCGGAGCCTGGGTCGACTCCTACTCCAAGGCCCACGGTCGTTGACCGTTTACTTTGGGCAATTCTATAGTGCGCAAAAACGGTTACAAAGTGAGATTACAAAATTACTGTAAATAGAAATATACACTTTGTTTTACCAACTTCTGGTGTAGATCGAGTTTCGGTGCAGTGGGAGGTTGACGGCGCTTCGTTCTTGAGTCGGGAAGTTTCCGGAGCAGAGCGCAGTCGTCAGAGCATTTGGATGCGTTGAATGAAAGCAGTGTTTTGAAGAGTAGGGTCTAGGGCCCTTTTTATAGTGCCTGGGGGTGCCCTGGTCGACGGGGGCGGCCCCCCACATGGCAGCAGATCCACAAGAGGCGCGGTCGTCGACTTATCCCTTAATCCTCGGGATAAGGCCTTGACTGGGGCGCCCTGGACGCTGGGGGCGCCCTGGTTGACCCGGTCAAACCTTATCTGCAGCGCTGAGCTCTCCTCGGTAAGGCTGGGGGTGCCCTGTGCGCTGGGGGCGCCCGGGACAGCGGGGGCGCCCTCGGTGCGCAGTGCAGACGCGACAGCAGTTTAACTCTTCAGTTGGTTTGCCATGGGGGCGCCCGGGACAGCGGGGGCGCCCTCAGAATGTACTGTCGAGGTTCATTTGCTTTCTTTGTGTTTTGTGTTCACCTTGGGGGGGCCCGGGACACTACGGGCGCCCTGGTCAGCAGTTGCCTCTTTTCTTTGAGGCATTCTGAGCTGCAGAGACACGTTCCTTCGGTCTGCTTCCAGGGTTAGTCCAAAACACAATAAAACAAATATTTAATTTAATTTATACAGCCTCAGCTGTCTTGGTTCTGACTTTTGGTCTCCAAAATGGAGCCTAGGTCGAACCGACGCCTAATGTTCCCTCGGGGGGAACGCGTCCTACCTACTCCTCTCGGGAGAGTTTACCTGGTGCCAACCGGATCTCCAGTTGGACTTTTGCCCGGCAGCCCTTCGCCAGGTCTTGAGTTTCGCCCAGCAGCCCTTCGCCAGGACTTGGTTTTGCCCAGCAGCCCTTCGCCAGGTCTTGAGTTTCGCCCAGCAGCCCTTCGCCAGGACTTGGTTTCCTGACAGCCCTTCGTCAGGTGCCTAGCAGCCCTTCGCTAGGACTTGGTTTTCGCCCAGCAACCTTCGCTAGAGACTTGGTTTCCTGACAACCCATCGTCAGGTGCTAGCA
>JAGFNQ010000480.1:0-17166 GCA_024364735.1 Boesenbergia rotunda
AACCCAAAACTCTTGACGACACATAAATGCAAGCTTGAATCAAATAAACTTTAACTAGTCCTTTGGAAAAATACGACCTGTGGCCCCTTACTACGCTTTTCTTCTTTGATTGCAAAAAGGGTTTCCAGCACATTTATAAATTTTTAAATTCTGATGGATCTACATTCGTGACAAATTTTAATTAGCTAAATTGGGTCCATCAAATTTTTGGCGCCGTTGCCGGGGAACATACTAGTTGAGTTGTTTGATTTTTGCTTGTGTATTCATTTCATATTTTTCTTGATCATTTTTCTTGCACTTACTGCTATATCTCATCTGATTTGATTTATTTGTTTCATCTTTCTATATACTTGTACTGCGATTGGTTTTTGTTTTTATGACCAGGTCTACAGGTGGTGATTAGAGGATTTTGACCCTGAGATTGAGAGGACCTTCAGAGCTAGGAGGAGCCAGCTCAGTGTTTCAGAGGGATTTGGTATTATTCCTACTCAGTCTATTTCCACTTATTCAGTTGATCAGATGGCAGACCACCAGAAGACCATGAAAGAAACTAGCAGCGCCAGATGCTTCTTTTCAGTACTCCAGCATTGCCTACCCAGAGCTGGGTGGAGATTTTTGAGCTCAGATCTGGACTTATACATCTTTTTGCCTAAGTTTCAAGGTTTATCCGGAGAAGATCCAAATAGACACTTGCATGAGTTTCATGTTGTCTGCTCTACTATGAAGCCTCAGGGCATTTCTGAAGAAGACATCAAGCTGAGAGCTTTTCCTTTCTCTTTGACTGGAGCAGCTAAGGACTGGTTTTATTACTTACCTACGGGGCATGTGTTCTAGTTGGATTTCCATGAGAAGGCTTTCTTAGAAAAATATTTTCCAGCCTCCAGAACAGCAATTATCAGAAAAAGTATCTGTGGCATTCAGCAAATAGTGGGAGAGACACTCTATGACTACTGGGAAAGATTCAACAAGCTTTGTTCAAGTTGCCCCCAGCATCAGATCAGCGAGCAGCTTTTGATTCAGTACTTTTATGAGGGATTTTACAGATGGATAGGATTTTGATTGATGCTGCAGCTGGAGGGGCCTAGTGAACAAAACGCCAATTCAAGCTAGGGAGCTAATTTCAATATGGCTGAGAATTCACAACAATTTGGAAGCAGAGCATTATCTACTAGAGGGTTAATGAAGTTCAGATGAGTTCTAATGATCAGAAGAATGAAGAATTCATTGGCAGAGATCGCATCATTTATGAAGCAATTGACTGTTAATAGTGCAATTCAAAATTCCAATTTTTCGGTTACCTCCACAATCAAGTCAAATGGTGATGAGTGTTTGTGGTATTTGTTCTAGCAAGGAACACACTTCAGATTTATGTCCCAACCTACAATAGGATGAGTCAGTAGCAGCTTTGGTTAGGGGACAATTTCAAGCTAGGAACAATCCATACTCTCTACTTACAACCCCGGGTGGAGGGATCATCCAAACTTGAATTATGGGAATTCTTTTTTGCCAACAAGGCCCACCACAACAACAATCACAGAAACACCAACAAATTTTCCAGCAAGGGCAGCAGCAACCACTACAATCACAGCAACAAAAACAGCAATTTCAGCCTCCAAATCAACCAATTCAGCAGCCATTTCAAGGGTTTCAACAAGGTTTCAAGGGAATCTGAGTTATCCACAGCCATATCAACCTCCACAGCAACAAGTTCAACAACCGCAGCAAAATTTCCAGCCTTGGAACCAAAGTTTTCAGCCCCAACAGCCCCAACAACTACATTTCAAGGATCCCAGCAAGTTTAACAATTTCAGCCTAATACCTCATCTTTCAAGGTCAATCAAGGAACTATACTAACCAAGGAGGCTATGGGAGCTCAAGTGGAGGAATGCACAGCAACAACAAATGATGGAGATGATACAACAAGTGCTACAACAACAACAACAACAACAACAACACACTCAATATCTTGAGAGGCAAATTGGGCAAATGGCTAGTGATATAAATCAAAGTAAAGCTCAAGGATCAAGTCTACTACCTTCCCAAGCTATTACTAACCCTAAGGGAATGTTAGCGCAATTTATTTGAGAAGTGGGAAGGTTGCATCAACTCAAAATGACCCAAGAGCTGAATTTTCAGAAAATAGGGCAGCATCTTCACTTCCAGCCCAAATCAGTGTCGAAACCACTCCAATTTCAGTGGATACCACCCCTAGCTCGTGCCCAACTACTTCATCTAGCAATCCTCCAATTTTTGGTGGAAAACGAAGCACAAATCAGTGGCGAGACAGATTCTACAACAGCTCCAAAAAACAGGGCAGCAACTCAAAAATCAGCCCCACCCATTTCGGTTCATGAGGAGGAAGTTTCTATTCCTTTGCCTTTTCCAAATGGGGAGAACTCCAACCAGAAGACAAGGGAAGAGGAGAAAGCAAAAGAGTACAATGAATTGGTAAAACTTTTTAGTAAAGTTGAAATTAATGTACCCTTGCTGACAATGATTAAACAGGTTCCAAATATGCAAAATTTTTGAAAGATCTTTGTGTTAACAAGAGGAAGCTTAAGGAAAATGAAATGGTCAGCATGGGGAAGAATGTTCATCACTTATCCATGCTATACCTCAGAAATGCGAAGACCCTGGCATGTTTACTGTATCTTGTGAGATTGGAGCACCACGCTACATGATGATATGCTTGACTTAGGAGCTTCTATTAATGTCATGCCCAGGACCGTCTTCCAGATGCTTGGCATTGGACCTCTACAGCCCACTAGAGTTGTGATTCAGTTAGCAGACCGGAGTCAGACCCGCCCGGCAGGAGTTATGAAGATGTGTTGGTTAAAGTGAAAGAATTGATTTTCCCTGCGGACTTCTACATCCTAGACATGGAGGGAGAGTACCTTGCACGTAGATCCCCACTTATCCTTGGAAGGCCTTTTCTGAAGACTGCAAGAACTAAAATTGATGTATATGCTGGCACCCTTTCGATGGAGGTGGGAGATACAGTGTCCAGTTTAGCATTTTCGACGCCATGAAGGACCCTAAGGGGAATCGTCTATTCTGAGCATAGACACGCAGATGAGACTGTTGAGGCACAGATTATTGATGATGGTGGTACATTTGACATAGTGAGAGGAGAGTGGTTTTCAGAGGAGGATTTACCTGATTTTTCTTGTTTGTATTTTGTGATGATATTGTTTTTGATAGCCTAATCTTTTAATGAGGTTGTTGCAGGTATTACTGAGGAGGCATGCACAGAGATTATTCTACAGGTGTAGGGGATTGCACAGAGCCCAGGGACCACCACCATTTTCAGAAAGTGTAGGGACTTGCATGATTGGAGCAAGTACCCAAGGATCACCTTTTTCAGTTGATTATTCACCAGATTTTGAGCCAGAGATGGAGGTATTTCTTGTAGACCCATAGACATTTTCATCATGATCAGGTAAGTATTTCTTCTTTTCCTTTAGAAAATTTCAGGGAGATGTCTAGATTTGCATGTGAAAAATGTCCTGATACATCATTTGTGAAAAATAATTGTGAAAATTCTTTAGTGGTACCCAGACTTGATTTTATGCATTGCTATGATATTCTTGAGACAGATTATGCTAGAATTGATTGTGAGAAATTTTTAGATGAGCCTGAAATTGAAGTTGTTTACTGTGAAGAATCTCTTGTTATTTCTTATGCTGAAATTGAATGTGAAAAACTTCTAGAGGTACCTGAGATTGATTTTATGGATTGTGAGACTTTTCTTGATTTATCTTATGTAGAAACTGCTTGTGAAAAATTTACTGAGGTACCCAAAATTGATTTTATTGGATGCGATGCATTTTTAGATATATTTGATGTAGAGATTGATTATATTGCACTTCTTTCTTACCCTGCACGCTTGAGAAAGGTTTTACATGTTTTTGCAGGGTCCCAGAGATTTCTTGAGTGGGTTCTACATCTAGACAGTCTTCAACCACCTGGAAGATTTTTCAGAAAGAATAAAGAGGGAGGAGATGATCTTGCTTTAACTTATAGCACTCCACCTCAGAAGTGGCTATTGTACTTAAATCACCTTAGGCCACCTGGACAGTCTACTGTGAAGAATAAGTGTGGGGGAGTGATGCAAAATAAAAATGAGCATATAAAGGAAATTGTTTCAGCTACTCCTACTCCTCCACTACCAAGATGGAGATTATTCCTTGATAGACTCCGACCGCCAGAAATAAAAGGGAGTTTACTTTTTCTTGCATTTTCTTTCATTGCCATTTTCCTCTTTATGCTTGCTAGAAGTAGAATTTTCTTTTGAAATGAATTCTTGCTAATAAATGCATGAGTAGAGTAGAAGAAATAAATAATAGACATTGTAAATATCATTTTGTTTCTTTTGGCATTTTTCCTTAATGAATAGGAATAAATGTATCCCTTTAGGTTGTCTTCATAGCATTTTAGAGTCTTTTGAAAACAAATTAAATTTGGTTGTTAAAACTTAGGGTTTGAGCTCATGGATGAAATCTTGGATGCTTGAGTACTACTTGGCTATGGATTCTTGATTGAGGACTTGAGATGAATTATTTTTACCTAGTGAGGTTTAGCCTTATTTTTGTGACACATACATGTGATTGTACTCTAGAACTTGCTTAGGTTCTTTCAAAGTCATATTTCAATGATTGGATCACATCTATAGAGGCTAATAAATTTGTTTACCTTTCCATATCAATTCTTGATTCTAATCATGTTCTTTCTATTTTCTTTCCTTATCTTCTACTCTTAACCATACCTTTACAGGGATTTGTTTGTTTGGGGATGTTCTTTGATGTTATTTTGCCCGAGACGGACAAAAGATTAAGTGTGGGGGAGTGGCTAGTGTGATGGAAACATTTGAAAAAAAAAAGTGCATTTCATTTTTGAGTTGAAGCCAAAAGATACCCAATTGAGTGGAACTTGGTATCAAGATAAATGGGGATTCAGTTGTGAATTGGAGGTGAATTGGATCTAAAGAAATCTCAATTAGAAGAAATGGCACACGAAAAAAAAACAGAAAAAAAACAGGAAAAAAACAGAAAAAAAAGAAAGAGTTTGAAAGCAATGGAGTTTGTAGCACAAAAGGGTTTGGATCAAGTAGGAATTATGGAAGATGAAATCAGTAACTCTTTGCTTAATCTGGATTGAAGTTGTAAAGTTTGAATTGAAGCAGAAATTGTGTGCAGAAATTTGAACCAAGTGAAAACAAGTGAAGAAAGAAAAAAATCTGTGTAAAGGAAAAATCAGGAATTTTGTGCCAAAATGGAAGAAATGCTATGAAATTGTTTCGACTACTTTTCTAGGAGCTAAATTGCAGTTGTATATTTCTGAATCAGAGCAGGGGTTGCTGGAATTTGAAGAAGAAAAAAAAAGAAACAAAACAGTTTGTATCAACTTGAAAGTGAGTGTGCCATGGATGGAATTGAATTTGTTGAGCTTAAATTCTCAAGTGAACTTTCCATTGTTAATTGAGGTTAATTGCTGCGAAATATCAGTGAATTGCAAGGGTTACAAGTTAAGTGTGGAGTTGTCCAAATAAACAAGTGCAGCTGCCAACAAATTAAGAAAGGAAAAAAAACAGTGAAGTGAAAAAAAAAACAGTGAGTTCGGTTTCATTTGAGTGCGCTAGATCTGGGAGGAGTTTGGAAGCAATTGGTTTTGAGAAATCAGATAGGAATAAAAAAAGAAGTTGCAATTGAAATAAGGAAGTCAGCAGCTCGGAAAAGAAAAAAAAAACAGTTTGAAAAACAGTTTGAAAAAAAACAAGGAAGCAAAAGCAAGTTGGCATATCCATGAGTTTCGGCACAATGGATTAGTGAAGTAATTCTCATCCAAATTGAAGATTTACTCATTTACATTTTGAATTCACTAGAGAGAAAGGAAAAGAAAAGAAAAATCAAAAAGAAGAAGAGAAGAGCAAAATTGGCACACAAGATGAAAATTTGGCACAAAGGAGAGGAATTCTTTTCATCAAATTTTAGAAGGGCATTGCAAAGATTCACTCTACCACACTTTGGATTTCATTATATGGACTGAAAGGAGGGCAAAATACATCAAAAATATCCTTAAGCATTCAAGTCTTCCATTCCATCAAATTTGCTATTTTCATGTCTTATATTTCAATTTTTACCATCTTCTATATCTTTCACTTGTTTGAATAAGTTTTTATAGATGATTGATTCTAATCATGAATAATGGTAGAGAGTAGATAATAAGCAAGCTTATGGTAGTGCAAGAAGCATTTGTGTATGAGTGAGCTCCATTTTCATCATGTACTTGGAATTTAGGAAGAGAGCCACCAAAAGTATCCCTTGAGAGGTTTAGAGAGTGAATTCATCTCAATGAATCATAAAGGTTGAATTGGTTAAGTTGTTGATTTAAGGACAAGATACTAGTCTATAGAGTTTAGATTTTTGAGAATTAACAACCCTAGGTAATTTCTTTTCAATTGCTTCTAATTATGTTTGGAAATAAACTAGGGGATACATAGTTAGTACTTTTCACGAGACGCTCAAGTTTAAGTGTGGGGGAGTTGATAAGTGTCATTTTGTTGATCATATTATATGCTTAAATCTGTGTTTGACCCATATTTTACTTGTGTAATTGTGGATTCACCCTAGGTTTTAGGATTTATACCCTTTTTGGACCTAATTGTAAATCTTGTTATATTTGGGTTGTTTTGTCACCAAATTTTTGATCTACTTTTGTAGGCTTGGAAGGATTATGGACCTAGGTCATGTTGGGTCAAGGTTGAGTCAAAAGTGGACTGGATCAAGTAATCAAGCTCCGATTCATTTGGACCGTCCGATGCAAGAACGGTTAGATCTAGACCATCTGAGAACTTTTGATCAATCCGAGATGGGGTTAAGTCTAATCAAGTGATCAGATCAAGATCTGAGAGTTTCAGCTCAATCGGAGATCATCCAGCCGTTGGATCACGATCAGAGAGATATAAACCGTCCGTTCAAAGATCAAGGTGATTTGAACCATCCGCTACAGATCTGGAAGATCCGAGCTACCACGATGATGATCTTGACCTCTGATCAAGATCTGGAAAATTTGAGTTAAATCGGACGAAGATCAACCGTTGGATGAAGCGGATTCAATCTCAGTCGTCCACTGTTTAACCATTTAAACTGCTTCAGCCCTGTTTTCAGATCTGTCGCGACCTCACATCTCCTTCTTAGTTTTTCAGCTCGTTCTTTCTCAATTTGGCATCGTTTTCTTTCAAATTTCTTCCATCAGAGGCATGGCCGACTCGATCAGCTTCTTGAATCAATATTTGGATCATTGGGAGAGAGTTTCATTGCGATTTCAGCTCGGAATTGTGCCGGATGCAGAGCTTCTTGAGGGTTTCGGTAGATCTGTATTTTGAGCTCTTGGATCTCAATCGCATCCATTTCCTCGCATCTGAATCGTCTGTAGGGGTTCTAGGATGAGTTCAGATGATTTCCAAATCATCACTGCATCTTTCCACATCGAGATCTAAGAGTTTGAATTGGAATTTCCAGCAAATGTGCAGTTTCGAGCAGATTTGACATTGGAGTTTGATTCCCATTGATTTGCGAGTTTAAGGGGTTCTTGGCTTGCCCTTGCATGACGAACAAGGTGGTCTTGAAACAAGGATTGGTCGAGGCTTAGTTTAATTGCATTTCTTCTTGTTTGTAGCTGTAATTTCAATTCTGTTCTGTTTCGTATCATCTGCTGTATGATTCGTTTCTGAATTGTTCTAGCGTTTAATTAGCTTTCATTCGGCAAGGTAATCAGTAAGGAAGCTTGTTAGTGAACGATTTCTTCTAATTCATCCTATTTCATAGTTTAAATGTTGCGTATCAATTCATGTTTCAATTTCAGCTGTGTATCAAGTTGGATCCTGCACATTTTCAGTTTCCTGTTTCTGAATTTGATGTTCAGTTACATTAGTTCTTCTTAATATTTTCTGAACATTGGTTTTGCACATTCGTTTTCGGTTGTTCGGTTTGCTTTGCTTTTGGTTTAAAAGTTTCATTCCTGCAGTCATAATTTCTGCATTTCTGAATTTCATTTCTGTAGTTCAGCTTTGAGTTCAGCCACTCCACTATAATTCTTGCAATTCTCAGTTTAATGTCTCTAAATTTTGTATCCAATGATTCTTAGTTCTTCTCCTTAAGTTTACATCGCAGTTTGTTCAATCTAAATAGCACTTGATATTAGCTTGTGCATCAGTTTATTGTTTGTCAACTGCATTTCTGTAACCTTACTTCCATTTCTGCAATCAAGTTCATTTCTGCAATTTCAGCTCGCTACCTCTGAGTTTAGTGTCAATTAAACATAAGTTCTACTTAAGCTTTGCTTATCTTTAGGATAGTGTATCAATTTCAGCTCATTAGTTTGTTTTGTGTCCAAAGTGTAAGCTGAATTTCTGCAATCAGACCTATTTACCTGCTCTTTCGATTTCTGCAATTGAGATGTTCTGAATTCCTGGTTTCATTTCTGAAGTCTATCTCTAGTTCATGCATAGGAATTTTACTACCAGCTTTAGTCTCCCGAGTTGTATTGATGGGCTCCATTTCTGAAGTATAGTTTATTGTTGTTGCTAGTTTCAAATTCCAGTATATAAATTTCTTTACCTGTTGCATATGAAGTTTGTATCAAGTTTGGATTCAGTTGCTCCACTTGTAGAGTAGAATTTCATTAGATTCAGTTTGGTAATTTGTAATTCCTGCAAGTTTCCTTTAGTTGGTTAAAGTTGTGTATTGTTTCAGTCACTAGTTGCTATAACCTAGTCCCAAGTTTGTTTAGTTAAGTTCCCTGCTCTTATTTTGTAATTTCATTTCTCATTGCAAAACAAAACCCCAAGTTTAATTTGAAACCCAAAACTCTTGACGACACATAAATGCAAGCTTGAATCAAACAAACTTTAACTAGTCCTTTGGAAAAATACGACCTGTGGCCCCTTACTACGCTTTTCTTCTTTGATTGCAAAAAGGGTTTCCAGCACATTTATAAATTCTAAATTTGAGACCCACATTCGTGACAGTCATTTTGGGTCCATGATAAGTGTCATTTTGTTGATCATATTATATGTTTAAATCCGTGTTTTACCTATATTTTACTTGTGTAATTGTGGATTTGGCCTAGGTTCTGGGATTTGTATTCTTTTTGGACTTAATTATAAATTTGGTTATATTTGAGTTGTTTTGTCACTAAATTTTTGATCTACTTTTGTAGGCTTGGCAGGATCATGGACCTAGGCCATGTTGGGTCGATGTTGAGTCAAAAGTGGATTAGATCAAAGGAATCAAGCGTCAACGCATTTGGACCGTCCGATGCAAGAACGGTTAGATCTAGTCCATCTGAGAACTTCTGATCAATCCGAGCTGGGATTAAGACTAATCAAGAGATCAGATCAAGATCTGAAGATTTCAGCCCAATCAGAGATCATCTAGCCGTTGGATCATGATCAGAGTGATCTAGACCATCCATTCAAAGATTAAGGTGATCTGAACCATCCGTTGGAGATCTGGCAGATCCGAGCTACCACGAGGATGATCCTGACCTCTGATCGAGATCTGGAAATTTTGAATCAAATCGGACAAGGATTCACCGTTGGATTAAGCGGAATCAATCTCAGCCGTCCACTGTTTAACCATTTAAACTGCTTTCAGCCCTGTTCTCAGATCTGTCGCGTCTTCGTAGTTCAGCTCGTTCTTCTTCATTTCTTCATGGTTTTCTTTCAAATTTCTTCCATCAGAGGCGTGGCCAACTCGATCAGCACCTTGAATCAAGATTTGGATCATTGGGAGAGAGTTTCATGGCGATTTTAGCTCGGAATTGCGCCGGATGCAGAGCTTCTTGAGGGTTTCGGCAGTTCTGCGATTTGAGCTCTTGAATCTCAACCGCGTCCATTTCCTTCCATCTGAGTCATCTGTAGGGGTCCTAGGATGAGCTCAGATGATTTCCAAATCATCATCTCAACATTCCACACCGAGATCTAAGAGTTTGAAGTGGAATTTTCCAACTGTGAGCAGTTTCGAGCAGATCTGAAATTGGAGCTTATTTTCTATTGATTTGCGAGTTTAAGGGGTTCTTGGCTTGCCCTTGCGTGACGAACAAGGTGGTTTTGAATCAAGGAATGGTCGAGATTTAGTTTTCTGGCATTTCTTTGTGTTTTAGTTGTAATTTCGTAGCTGTAACTTTCATTCCTGTAATCTGTTTCATTTCTGCTTAGAATCAACTGCTGTAATTTTCCATTCCGAATTGTTCTGTTTCAAATTAGTGTCTCAATTCCACAATAGTACTCAGTAGGTAGCTTGTTTGGTGATTAATTGTTTCCGAATTCAGTTTATTTCCTGTTTTCTGTTTGAGTATCAGTTTGTTCAGTTTGTATCAGCCCACTTTTGCAATTTCAATCTAGTTTCTGTTTAAGTGTACTTCTTTGTCAGTTCACACCTAATTTCCATTCCTGAAGTTAGAGATCAACTTTAGAGAGCAATTGCAATTAGTTCAGATTGCTTTGAATCAATTCTATTGTTGTATTTTTGCTCAGTTTTTTTCCCTGCGTATCAAGCTTTTATTCAGCCTATCACTTTTGTTTGCCTGAAATTCATTTAGTTCTCTGAATTGAGTTTGAATCTTAGTTTGTCATCTGAATTTACATTGCAATTTGTTTCTATTACAGTGAATCCAGTTTCAATCATGCGTGCCAATTTCAGATTGTGTATCAAGTTCATTGCTGTAACTTGATTTCCATTTCTGCAATTTCAGCCATTTCTGCCATTTAAGTTCATTTATTTCTGCATTTCGATGTCAAGAAATCAATAGCTAATCTTAATCGTATAGGAGCCTTAGATCAGTGACTAGTATTTAGCTTGCATTTGTCAATTCAGCATTCATCTTATTTCCGAACTCATGCAGTCAACTCATTAAGCCATGCATTTCATTACTGCATTAGATACATTTCTACACCTAAGCTTAGAGTTTTAAACTGCTGCTTTGCATTTCTTGTTTCTGATTTTTGCATTGAACTTGTTTGTTTCACACTTAGTCGTTCCACATCAGTGTGATCCATTAGTATAAATCTGCATTCAATTTCTTTTAGCACATTAGTTCATTTCCTTGCGTTTCAAGCTAGTTTCCACTCTTCACTTTGTATCAAGTTTTCATTTCTGAAATGTTGCTCATAATTTTGCATTAGATTCAATTTAAAATGCCAGCATTACTTTGATTCAATTACTTAGTGTTTGGAATGCATTTGCCATAGTACTTGTTATTCATCGTTCAAGTTCGTAATTGTTTAGACCTTAATTGTCATTAACTAGTTTATGTTGCTCAGTCGAGTTTCTTTCCCTTTTTCTTTGCATTGTCATTTTTATTTGCAAATCAAACCCATTTCTTATTCGAAACCCAAAAACATTGGACGACATAAACTTGAGCACGAATCACACAACTCGAACTAGTCCTTGGAAAAATACGACCTGTGGCCCCTTTACTACGCTTTTCTTCTTTGATTGCAAAAAGGGTTTCCAGCACACTTTATAAATTCTAAATTCTGATGGATCCACACATTTCGTGACAACTTTAATTAGCTAAATTGGGTCCATCGGTCCATCAGTCCATCATCGGTCAAGAGACCGATCAGACTTCTCCTGATCGTTCTGGAGATCGGACTGTGCCTCTTCTGCTCGGACTGGATAGCTCCTGATCGGTCTGAGTGACCGATCAGGCTCCTCCTTGATCGGACTGGTGACCGATCAGGGGCTGATCAGTAGCTGAGATTTTAGAATTCTAAAACTGCTTCTGTCGAGATTTCTCTTCTTCTCGATCAGTACCACATCTCATATCCAATTAACTCCTTGTTCTCATCTATTAACTCAGAAATATACCTCATCTCCTGCCATCTTTTCTTTTCCTTCCTCTTTTCTCTTATTCTTCTTACTTTTTTTTCTGTTTTTCTGCAGCTAAGTTTTTCCCTCTTTCTTTTCTTTTGTTTTCTTTTTCTTCTTCATCTGCAATTCAGATCCCATAACTTCACAACTTCCAACTTGGAGCTCTTCATGACAATAGAGAACTAAGTGCTCCACTTGGTACAATTTGTAGCATGGATACATCACATTCAAATACAATACTAGCTTCTTGAGTAGACTCTCTCTTTCCCCTTTTGGAATTTCCCTCATAGAGCTTGATACACCAAATCATAATCAGGAATCTAAGTATTCCACATGTAACTTTCACTCCCCAATTGTTACAACTCCTTCTTGACACACCACTCCATCAACTTGGCACCACCTCTTCAACATTCTTTTCTTGCATTTTTTTTCTTCTTCCTTTCTTTTTTTTTTTCTATTTTTGCGTTGCATCCCTCATACTTCTTCACCATCTTAAAGTCCATCAAAACAACTTCCCACTATAATTCAACAAAAAGAAACTTCCAAAATGTATCATTTCTTACCAAAATATTTCCAAAACTCTAGCCACCTCCCCCACACTTAGGCTTTTGACTGTCCCGGGCAAAGTAATATCAAGAACAATCCAAAGTAACCAAGTCCATGGAGAAATATAGTAATGAGCAGAAAAAATAAGGAAAGGGAAAGAATAAGGCATGTATCAACAAGAATTATTACAAAAACCGATATGAAAAAGGAAGACAAAGTGATTAACCTCTATAAATGTGGTCCAATCATAGAAATATGATTTTGAAAGAACCTAAGCAAGTTCTAGAGTACAATCACATGTGTGTATCTCAAAAATAAGGTCAAGACCTCACTAGGTAAAAAGAATTCATCTCAATACATCAATCTAGAGTTCATAACTAAGTAGTACTCAAGCAACTATGATTTTTCATCTATTGGCTCAAATCCTAAGTTTTAACAACCAAATTTAATTTGCTTTCAAGAGACTCTAAAATGATCTACAGAAAACCTAGAGGGATACATTTATTCCTAACCATGCAAGAAATAAGGTGCCAAAAGGGTAAAATGGTGCCTACAATAACTCTTTATTCATCCTACACTAGCTAAACATTTATTATCAAAAACTCATTGTAAAAGAAAAGTTTAACTATTTGAAAACAATAAAATGGTATTTATAATGAAATAAAAGTGCAAGAAAAATAAACTCCCCTTTAAGTTGGGTAGATAGCATCTTTGATGTCCAAACCATCCACATCTAGCTCCTTTAATTCTTCAAAGTATTTCTTGAGCCAGTGGCCATTAACTCTCCAGACAAAACCATTAGCCTCATCTTTGATTTCAACAACACCATAAAGAAAAATGTTAATTACAAGAAATGGATCTTCCCATCTTGACCTCAACTTACCTTTAATCAACTTGAGCCTTGACTTGTACAATAGAACTTTGTCGCAAATTTGGAATTCTTTTCTCACTATATGTTTGTCATGAAAGATCTTGGTCTTTTCCTTATAAATTCTTGAGTTTTCAAATGCTTCTAGTTTTATCTCCTCAGGTTCTTGAAGATGAAGCTTCCTCTCTTCTCCCACTTTAGTAGCATCAAAGTTGCAAGCCTTCATCGCCCAATACGCTTTGTGCTCTATCTCCACGGGTAGATGACAAGCTTTTCCATATACTAATCAGTAGGGAGACATTCCAATTGGTGTTTTGTATGCCGTTATATAGGCCCAAAGTGCATCATCAAGTCTCTTACTCCAATCTTTCCTATTAGGCCCAACGGTCTTTTCCAAAATTGCTTTGATCTCTTTATTTGAAATTTCGGCTTGGCCATTTGTTTGGGGATGGTAGGAAGTAGAAACTTTGTGCACAACCCCATCCTTGCTAAGTAGAGCCTTCATGTGTTTGTTGCAAAAATGAGATCCTTGGTCACTTATGATAGCCCTTGGGATTCCAAACCTACAAAAGATATGTGACCTAACAAAACTAACAACAACACAAGAATCATCAGTCCTGGAGGGAATGACCTCCACCCATTTAGAAACATAATCTACAGCAAGTAAAATATATAAATATCCAATAGATGCAGGAAAAGGTCCCATAAAGTCTATTCCCCAAACATAAAAAATCTCACAAAAAAGCATAGTCTATTAGGGCATTTCATTTCTAGCTCCTATGTTCCCTGTTCTCTGACATCTATCACAATTCTTATAAAACAAATATGCATCATGAAATAAGGTAGGCCAATATAAACCACACTCAAACTTTCCTAGCTGTCCTCTGTGGTCTAAAATGTCCCCCACAGGCTGATGAATGACAAAATGTAAGGACTGAATAAAATTCATGGTCAGGTATGCATCTTCTAATTATTTGATCATTACAAAATTTCCATAAATAAGGGTCATCCCACACATAGAATTTAGCATCGTTTTTAAGTTTATCTTTTTGAGCCTTTGAAAATTGTGTACCAAAAACATAAGCTACTAAAAAGTTAACAAGATCTGCATACCAGGGCGACTCACCATGTATCACAAGAAGGTGCTCATCTCTAAAGACATCATCAATGGTTGTAGGGGATCCATTTCCCTCAATTCTGCTCAAGTGATCTGCAACCAAATTTTCTTTGCCACTCCTATCTCTGATTTCCAAGTCAAACTCTTGGAGTAGAAGCATCCATCTGATTAGTCTAGGCTTAGCATCCGGCTTTTTCAACAGGTACTTCAGAGCTGCATGATCAGAAAAAACAATAACATGTGAGCACAATAAATAAGATCTAAATCTGTCTAAAGCAAAACCAATAGCAAGAAGCTCTTTTTCAGTGGTGGTGTAGTTGGCTTGGGCGACATCTTGTTAGTGATATGAGAGAAGTGTCCTAAGGCACGCCTTATGATTGTAATCATTTATTTTAATAAATGAATATTCACTATTTGAGTATACATGATTATTTGATTAAGATCTTAAGCTCATTTACTGAATGTCCGCAATATAATTCACAGCATGAGAGAATTTGTGATGAATTCACAACTAGTGATTATCTCTACATGTGCAATTGTGAAGTATTGAAATTGTCCCTAGTCGATGAATTGATAAATACGGACACTATCAATTCTGTTGAGACTAGCATGGGTTATTCTCTAATCAGCTGATTCTCACTGGCTGGTGACATTGAGATATCCGGAGATAAACATTAATGCTAGTTAAGGGAACTAGTTCATTGGAGTGATTGGCTGTAAAACTTCATATGGTAGTCTACATATAGATATGTCAGTGAAGTTCTTACTGCAGCTTAAGTGCGATGTTCCTTTGACTTGCGGTGTTCAAGTCATCTTGGTCATGGAGACTTATACTTTGACATCTTAAGCAAGCATCTCCAAGGAGGTGTGGACCCAGGATGATTGGGTATAAGCCGAAGTGCCCGAAGATGTTTGAACACCTACAAAGATTCACCACTCCTTGCGAGGAGATGTATACCCGAGGCCTATCGTCGGATTGTTACTCGAAGCCTCTGGCCAGAGCATGACATGTTCAGAGTATGAATCTCTTAAATACATGAGAGTAATTAGAATCCATAGGACGAGGAAACGTTACTTGGGCTAGGTGTGACGTAGTCAGCCTAGTGGGGACTGACACACATAGATCATGTCCTGAACCAAGTGGGTATAAGATGGTGAAGGGAATGGGGCACGATTCATTATAGCTGCTGAAGGGTTTCAGAATCATTTCTGAGGTCAACCGTTGATCTTTCAATTAATTGGGATCATGATGTACTACTAGGTGCCACTCATGATCGTTCTATAATTAATTAGTTAATTATGGATGACCAACATGAATTGAAAGCCTATTTGGTCACACGCATAACGAGTAATTCGAAGGATTTAAAACGAGTTAAGAATTGGATTCTCCAATCGAGATAGACTATTTTTGGTAAGTCCAAACAATAGTCAAAACTGAATTTATTTCAGACGCATCGGAAGCATAGAATGACTATGTCTTTTAAAGACTTAATGGGTGAATTAAATAAGTTTAATTCATTAAGGGATTTGATCCAATTGGGGTTAGATAGGCCGACCAAGGAGGGGGCCTCCTCTCTTCTTGTCATGGCCGGCCACCACCATAAGAGGATAAGGCTATTTTGGTTTGTCTTATAAAATAGACCAAAGGTTGGTTTATTTTATAAAAGGTTATATAAATTTTATATATATAAATTTTTATAATGAACCAATGGTTGGTTTGTTTTATAAATTTTATATAATCATGCCAAAAGAAAGAGAGCCTTGATTATGGATTGATTGAGAAATTATTCCATAATCAAGAAGAAGAAGCTTGATCATGAGAGCCTTGATTATGGATTGATTGAGAAATTATTCCATAATAAAGGAGAGGTTTGCTTGGGAATTAAGAAACCTCTCCCTATATAAAGGACCCAAGGGGTGCCATGGAAGAGGATCCATCCAAGAATTGCTTGGGCTCTCTCCTCTTCTTCTCTCCCTCTCTCTTGGCCAGCCATAGGCCTTCCTTCTTTCTTCTTGCCATGAGCACAAGGAGAAGCATCAAGGCGACGAAGTTCTTCCTTGCGACGATCTTCCTCTTCGGCCAACCTTGGTGGTGAGTCTTTCAATTTGATTACTCTCTCGGTTTTTGTTGTGTTCACGGAGAATCTAGTAGTTCTCGTGAACACGAAACTCATGGCTTAGCGAAGTCATCCCGACGATACTCGGCGTGGATACGAATAGAGGCGGAGCTTTCAAGGGACGCTAACGGTTGGATCTCGTCCCTTCTTCCAAGTTTTGCAAGGTAATTCGTAGAGTAATTGTAACGCCCCAAAATTCCCATTTTTAGTTCTTAAAGTCCTTAGAATGATTTAAAAATGGTTTAGAAATATTCTAGATATTTTTAGGGATTTTAAAATATTTTTATGGAATTTTCCGAGTCCGTTTAGTATATTTAAAAAAGGAAAAACGTTTAAGGGCAGCAGGGGGTTCGAACCCGCGAACAGCAGGAGACCAGGCGCGAGCGCGACCGGCTAGGCTAGGGTATCAAGCACAACGAAAAGTGGAGAGAAATATATTTATGGAGTAGTTACGATTCTTTTCATAAAGATAGTATAAATAGATGAGTTAGAGAGGAAATTAGATTTTTGGTTTTTCTCTTCCTCACCCTAGCCGCGCGACCTCCTCCCCCTCTCACGCACGGCACGCCAACACTAAGCCTTCTCTCCTCTTCCAAGGGGCGCCGGCCAGGAGGGATCAAGGAAAGCGGAGCATTGCGTTCG
>JAGFNQ010000480.1:22984-58064 GCA_024364735.1 Boesenbergia rotunda
CTATGCCGAACCAAGTCTTTGCCCACATCCTCTAATACTCAACACTCTCGTAGTCGTAGGAAGGTGAAACATTGATATCATCCCCCTAATCTTTCTTCAATCGCCATTTCCTCTAGGTTTTTGCTCTCTCGGCGGTTAGTATGTAGACGAACGAACCTCGCTCTGATACCACTTGTTGGGACCTTGTCGTTCGGCTAGAGAGGGGTGAATTGTCGATCACCCACTTCAATCGCGGTTTTTTCCTACAATGTTAGCATACGCAAGCGGAAATACTAATAACACAAATAAACAAACGCTAACACAAACCAATTTACGAGGTTCAGAGATAAGGCTCCTACTCCACGGCTTCCCGTAAGGTGGACGATCTCGATCCGTCGGTGGATGAGTCCCTGGAAGACCTCCGGCTAGCTCTTGCCTCTCCTTGTGGGTGGAGAAACCTCGCCACAAACTCTCGACAATACCTGAGCACTACGAAACTACTAATAAGCTCTAATCAAGCTTATTTCGTCAAAAAAAAATAGTAAAAAATGAGCCCTCTTAAATAGTGCTCGATACTGTTCTGACTGTTACCAGTAGACTGGTGCTGGTCCACTTGAATTCGAATGTCTCAGCCTGACGCTTCGAATTCTATTCAACATCAGTCGACTGATCATAGGATCAATCTACTGATCTCTCTGTACTCTTCATTAGTTGACTAATCCCCCATCAGTCGACTGCCACCTAAGGTTTCCCTTCCCGAGTACAATTCTCTCAGCACTCGAACCTTAGGATTTCCCTTCTCGAGTATAATTTTCTCAGCACTCGAATCCTCACGACTTAGCTGACTTTTCATCCAGCAGCCTCGACCTGTTGCCTTCAAGCCTTCTTCGACTTCGGCTCTCGTCCCTCGGATGCATGCAAGTCCACGGCTTGTCTTCCATGCCACCCTTCACGTATGCCTCGATGTGCGCTTCCCTTGGCTTATCGTTCCTGCTTCCAGCAGCCTCGACCTGTTGCCTTCAAGCCTTCTTCAACTTCGACCCTCGTCCCTCAGATGCATGCAAGCCCACGACTCGTCTCCCATTCCATCCTTCACGTATGTCTCGAAGTTTGCTTCCCTAGGCTTATCATCCCTGCTTTGTCCACGATCCCTCGGATGCATGCAAGCCCACGGCTCATCTCCCCATGCCATCCTTCACCGGACCCGAAGGCGTCCAACTAAGTCTATATGTATCCTGCAAACCTGCACACTCACATACACAAATTAGATCATCATGACACCCTAACTTAATCATATTGACACATACATCAAAACCCATGATCTACCCGATCAAACTTGGGTCGATTGCACCAACAGGAAGCTAAAGGGACAAAAACTCTTCATATTCATGGGATGAGTATAAAAGAGTTTTTTCTTATAATTTGGATGATGAACTTATCATTCTTCCTTCCCTTCCTTCTCTTGGTCAAAATCCCTCTTCTCCCTCTCCTTCTTGCTTTGTGAATCTCCTCTTGTGGCTAGCACCACAAAGGTGATTTTTCTCCGAAGCTTGAGAGATCATGTTCATGTGGATACGCATAGAGGCATGGACACTTGAACGTGCAAGAGATCCGGCATACCTTGGACAAGTGAGATAAGCGAAGGGCACGCGCCAAAGGTATACCTATACGATAGGAATTTGTAAATTAACTTTGTATGAGTTTTCTTTCACATGAATCGCTCGTGGGATCTCTTATTTCCGCTGTGATTTTTTGAATGTTTTTGCCTATAGATCCCTACACTTTGGACCCTTTGAGTTATTTAAGTGTTCTTTTTCACCTCCTCAATTTACAATTCCAATTTTTTACTCTTATCTAATTCTTGAGTTTTTTCGTCACATGATTAATCATTATTATTCACTTCATATAGAATGATCAAGCAACATTTAGATTCTCTCTAGAAATGCCCAAACGTGAATATTTAGATACACTATAGAATGATCTTGGCAAGTCATTGCCTCTATATACCTTCTAGATACGAACCATGTTAGTGCAACGATGTTCCTAAGTGGTTTAATTTGACTTGATTCTTTTGATATGTTTTACAAATAGTTTAAGTTAGATTTTGCTTATGTTTTTGATGTGTGTATCAAATGTTTTTGAAGGTACATTATGAACGTTTCGAGAGTCTGTTGGGTCACATACAAAGAACATGTTGGTTTGAAGATGGATTTATTTTAGCTTTACTAAAATGTAATGAACCTTAACCTAAATGGATTAATTGAGTTAGACTTAAATGAATTCAATTTGGGCTATGGGATTGAGTCTAATCCGAGTTAGACTCATTTGGATTAGACTCGATCACTTAAAGAGGAAGACCAAAGGTCTTAACCTTCTATATTTATTGGATGAATACCAAATGTCTTAGGTCTTAAGTGTATTCATTGAGAAGAATACAACATTAATATAGATTAATGGACATTGATGCAAGGGAGACCAAGAGGAAAGGATCTTTGATATTCCTTGGATGAGTATAAAATGTTGAGACAATTTATAGTCCGTGGGACTATGTATTTTGATGTTTGGGAAAATGGTTTAAGTTAAGTTTACCCTTATATTTGATATGTGTATTTGAGTGTGTAGGTTCTAAAGGATACACATGGACTTAGCTTGATAGCTTCGGCCCCGGTGAAGGATGATACATCTGAGGGACCATGGACAAGGCAGAAACGATGAGCCGAGGGAAGCACACTTCGAGGTATACGCGAAGAATAGCATTTGGAGACAATCCACGAGCTTGTATGCATCTGAGGGACGAGAGCCAAAGTCGAAAAAGGCTTGAAGGCAACAAGTCGAGTATGGAAGAAGTGTCAAGTGAGTCATGAGAATCTGAGTGCTGAGTGAATTATACTCGGGAAGGGAAACCCTAAGTTTAGGGTTTATGCAGTCAACTACGGCTGGGAGCAATCGATTGGTAGAGCTTACAGAAAGATCAGTCGAATGATATTCTATGCAGTCGACTGATGTCGATTGGAATTTGAACATTGGGCTGTAATGTTCGAATTTGGCTGGAGCAGTCGACTGGTGTTGGCACCAGTCGACTGGTAATGGCTAGTTCAGCCACGAGCTCTATTTAAGGGAGCTCGATTTGGCTGGCTAGGGTTAACGAAATTAACTTTGATTAAAGGTCAATCGATATTTTACCAAAAGGCGTACGTGAGAATTCATATTTACCAAAAACGTCCTATGGTTTATTGTTTACTCAAGGGTACATGTAAAATCAGTTCATTCCACTTATACCCCTCACGCCAATAACACCTTTTCATAGTTCATTTTTCGAGATATCCGAACCACCTTTTCATATTTGATTTTAAAATAATAAACTATGGTTCGGATGCAGATATTCTCATCTTCTCTTATCATATATATCTCTTCCTGCCTTGTAACTCGACTAAGCCCCGAAGCTTTTACTATATTTTACTGTGATTGTGAAAAGATTAAGAAATAATTAAAAGATTATCTTATAAATAATCATTAAGGCCCTTTTGGCTCGAAATGAATTTATTTCAAGGACTTTTTGGCCTGAAATAAGGATATAAATAGAAAATATCAAATATCAAAAAATATCATCAAAATAAAATAAGGAAAGATTTTAGTCCCAAAACTTTCAGGCCCTCTTGTTGGTGCTGGATGGCTAGAGAGGGGGGGGGTGAATGTAGCCAGACACAAATAACTTGCTCTTTGAGATTTTCTACGTGATCAGATTAGTAGCAGCGGAAGCAAACAGCACAAACAGAAATATGCAGAAATGAAAAGCAAACCAAATCGCTAACACGATGATATACAAGGTTCAGGGATAACTTGCCCCTACTCCTTGGCGTGCCCGTAAGGTGGGCGATCCCTTGATCGTCGGCAGATCAAGCCCCGGAAATCCGGATAGATGAATCCTCCTTCTCGGCAGAGAAACCTCTCCACACAATATCTCAACAGATATGAGATAAAAGCACAGAGACAAGAACAAAAGCTTACAGAGCACTTGGACAGAGGAAACAAGAACTCTACACCAAGCTCACTCAGCACAACCTCACGCAAGAACTCCCAGCTCTTCGTGTCTGCTCGTTGATGGACTCGCCAAGCTCTTTTCCTCTTCCAAGCGCTCAAGTATCAGAGTGTATGCTCAAGCTTCAGGATCCACAGTAATTGCCAAAGGATGAAGAGTTGTTGCTCAAAGAGATGGATCAATCCTCTCAGAGACTTCTTCGCCACCAGCTCTTAAGCATCTGCCCAACAACCCAGGTCACAGGTGCGCCTCTGCAGCTCCCAGCTGCTCACGCGCCTCTGCAGCTCCCAGTTGCTCACCAACTCATCTGCAATAGCCTCAGCTACTCCTGACCTCTTCTGGACTCCCTGAACTATCTTCAGCCAAGTCTAGGTCAGCTCGTCAGCTTCCCAGCCGTTGCCAGTAGCGCCAGTGTCCGTTGAAACATGAGAACAAAATACATCCAAACCTGATCCATGGGAAAGTCCCCAGTTGGCTCTCCTCCAATGTTTGAATCCTCCTGTATCACCTGCACACTTAGCAGAAGCTTAGCAAAGTGTATCGCAAAGAAATCAGCAGTGTATCAGTGTATCAGACGAGAAAATAGATGCGATCAGAAACATCTGACAGCGTATTTGAATTAAAGTTCAGCTTCTGATCGGTCACCGAACCGATCAGAGAGGACCCTGATTAGTCACCGGACTGATCAGGATAGGCCCAGACCGATCAGGCTTCAGCCTGATCGGTCCACAGTGAGAAAACTCAGATCGCGACTTCTAGTGATCGATCACCAGATCGATCCCAAGTCGTGGATCGGTCACCAGACCGATCCACCCCTTTTCTGAGGATTTCTCCAGCTTCGCAGGCCAAACCTACTGATCGGTCACCTGACCAATCAGGGTGTGTCCTGATCGGTCTGGTGACCGATCAGGGCACTCCCTGACCGATCAGGTTCCAGCCTGATCGGTCATAAGAGGAGCTAGCGATGTTTGATCGGTCAGCCTGACCGATCAGATTCTTCACAGAAGGGCTCTGAATCCCTCTGATCGTTCACCAGACGATCAGATCTCCCTGATCGGTCACCATACCGATCAGAGCTGAACAGAAGCCTTCTTTCTCTCCCTGATCGGTCACCAGACCGATCAGGAGTCGAACAGAACCAACAAGGTTTCTGTTCTCTCCCTAATCGGTCACCAGACCGATCAGACCTCTCTGGATCGGTCACCAGACCGATCCACAACGGAAGTTCGTGCCAACTTCCCTGATCGGTCACCAGATCGATCCAGCCAAAGCCAATTCCACCATAAGTCAAGAGAACAGGCTCCTAAGCCATCTCTAACTCGTGCTCAATTCCCCGGACCAAGACTCCGTGCCCAGCTTCACTCACCGGGACTTCACCTATTCCCACTAGGTATGCCTAGTCCCACTAGGTCTTTTCCACTTCACTTAGTCCCACTAGGTGTGCCTAGTCCCACTAGGTCTTTTCCACTTCACCTAGTCCCACTAGGTGTGCCTAGTCTCACTAGGTCTTTTCCACTGCTAGCGTGCAATCTCCCTGATCCACTTGGACTTAATCCGAATTCATTCAACCAAACTTAAATCATTGTCAACACTAAAACAACAATCGGGCCAGACTGCATCAACAATCTCCCCCTTTTTGTTGTTTGACAACCCGATTTAAGTTTAGGTATTAGATCAATTGAAGTCCATTCAATTATCGTAAGGGAATCAAAGTCCTCCCCCTACAATATCACAGCCCTAAACTTAATCAACCATTCTCTCCCCCTTTGTCAAACATCGAAAAAGGTATAGTTATTAAGTTTAAATATACCTCCCCCTTAACAGAGGGTCTCTCCCCAAAATGATCAAAGGTAATTATGAATTGCACATGAAAACATATACAAAATAATATCATGGTCAAACATGTATATGTTTCATATGACAAGTAAGTAATGCAGCTCTATCAGATTGATGATCGATACAGAAAAATTTCTTATTTATCTATGAACGATCAGTTTTCAGAAAAATTTCTGTCCCTCTGATTCGTTCAAGATCAGACTGCATTAACAATTGAAATTCCATAACAGGGGTGTAGACTTCGTCGACATTCGATATTTCAGAAAATTTTCTGAAACATGATCAAGGAACAAGAGTCATGATTCAAACAACCCTTTCGTATGAATTTTGAAAATTTCAACATGGGTTTGTATTGAAGCAGTATTAGGTTTTGTTCCAAGTATCTTAACCATCATCCTAATACTTAGTTCTATTGATAATTCATCAAATTTGATGATGGGGGATTGATCGGATGATCGGACTGAGGAGTTTTTGGATCAATCAGGAGTTCCTTGATCAGAATTGGTCTGATCGGTCACCAGACCGATCAGGGTGAGTCCTGATCGGTCTGTGGACTGATCAGGTCTAATACAGAAGGTTTGTCGATTTCAGAAATAGAATTTCAGAAACTCCGATAGGTTTCCTCAGTTTGTTTCAACTCTCAACCACTCCTAATACAATTAGAGTTAATCCCTTTGATCCTAAGAAGGGTTTCCCTTAACCAACATGTATTTTCCCACATCAACAAAGAAAAACATTAAAGGAAAATGATGTTTAACATCTTAAGAACAGACATGTTTGCACCTAGTATCATGTTTGTACCAGCACCTAGTATCATGTTTTCCCACATCAACATGCTTTGATACCAGGATGATCAAGCATGTTCCAAGTAATGTCTTGGAATGATCTGGTTTGAATCAAAATGTTCCAAGTATGATCATGTTTATTCCAAACAATCTTGATAATCCAAATAGTATTAGGCATATGAAAACATATCAGGTTAGATATCAGTCAAGTGGGAAATCAAATACGTCATGGAACCTTAGTTTGATACAAAGAAAGCATTAACCCTAGACCTTAAGCTCATGTTCTTGTCTATCAAAGCCTTATGAGTGATCAGTTCAAATAAAACACTGAGAAAGTTGAGAAGTAATGTGTTCATCTTGTTCTTAACCGAAATTTTCATGCCATAGATTAATATTAATAGCACATACATTAAAGTCATGGCATACTCAACTAGGTTCATCTCCAAAACATGCTTGTATCAAATTAGTATCAAAATATGATCACATTTCCAAATTTTGATTAGTTTGTAAGTTTGATGTATGGTGATATTTTCATAGTGATTTTAGAATCAATACTAATTAATGTGTCCATACTTGTTCTTTAGCATGCATTCATGTTCTATAACTCATACAAGACAATAGACACCTTGGGCTTGAGATAAAGCATTTCATAAACCATAAATTGCAGTAAATCATAAATTGCAACAATAAGACTAACTATCCTAAGCAATCCATGGTGAAAATAGGTTATGTGTCAACCTAAACCATTCATGTGATAAATTTTCTTTTTAACACTTGTTGGACCATTTTGGAACTAGTGTAACCTTGTGCATAGATAACAATTTTCTTGCTGCTCACAAATACAGATGAAAACAAAAAAAAACATGTATCTACATTGTGTAGGAAATTCAAGTTTTCCATTGATTTAGATCTAATCATCTAAATTCAAGAGAGAATATCCATTTCTCATGGGTAGTGTATGATCATCCATTAAATTGGAAAATATTAGGCACATCCCTAACTAGGAATGACCATGTGTTGGGAGCACCAAATATCAACCACCCATGTTGATAAATGCTCCCCCTCAATCAAAGCTACATAATTCTAAAGATAGAGGTTTTAGGTACCCAAATTTTGGGACCTAATGCGTCAACAATGAAGGACTTAGACACCCATGCCTTAGTCAATTTCTTCCTAGCTTTTTGAACCTTAGAATTATTTGATGATCCAAAATGTGTTCTAGACATTAGTGACATGATACTAGGTTCTTTAGATCAGCAACCTATACCGACCTTATTGTAAACCGCCCTTTGGGAGTTAAGAACCATATCTAGGGTTTTTGAGCCAATTGAAAATTTCTCAAGAATATTCTTGAGATTCTCAATTTTGCTCCTTAGGGTCTTGTTCTCATCCTTAAGAGACTCATCATGCAAATCGTTTATTATCTCATCCTTAGAGGTTTTCAATTTCTCTATTTCTAATTTCAATAATTCTGCTTTGTTCTTAGACTTCTTCAACAAACTAGTTAAGCAAGTAATTGTTCTATAACATTTGTCTAACTTGGGAGAGATTACCTCTTCATCATCCGAAGATGATGAAGGTGCGGTTGAAGAGCTACTCGCTTCATCTTCACTCTCCTTGTTTGACTCTTCTAAGGCCACTAGAGTCACGTGACAGTAAGTCTTCTCCTCCTCTTTTCCCTTCTTCTTCCCCTTCTCCTTCTTCTTGTTGTCACCTGCCACTAAAACCAACCCTTTTTCCTTTGGGCTTTGGTTAGAGATCTCATGTAGTTCCATTTCACAAAATAGATCTTCTAACTTAACAAAAGAAAGATCCTTGGATACCTTGTAGGCATCCACCATGGATGACCACAAAGTACTCCTCGGAAAGGCTTTGAGAACATACCTTACGAGGTCTCGATTCTTTACCTTTTCATTGATGGAATGCACGCCGTTGACGATTTCCTTGAACCGACCATGAAGTATACTTACAGTTTCATCTTCTTCCATGGACAGATTTTGAAGTTGGTTGAGAAGAAGGTCCTTCTTGGCTCTCCGGGTATCTTGAGTTCCTTCATGGAGCTCAATGAGTTTGTTCCATAGTGTTAAGATCGATCGTGTCTGCTAGAGGGGGGGGGTGAATAGCGTTTCTTCGAAGCTTTCTTCCTACACGGTTAGTTTGCGCAGCGGAAATAATAATAAACAAAACTAACAATGAAGAACAACGCTAACAAACCGATTTTACTTGGTATCCACCCCGGCTGGGTGACTAATCCAAGAATCCGTCGGTGGATCACTCCCCGGATAACCTCCGGCTAGCTCTCATCGCTCCTTGTGGGTAGAGAAACCTCACCACAACACCTTGAGAACCTCTGAGCACAAAGACTACTGTTTGACCCTTAACCAAGACCAAACTCGTCAGGAAACTCAGCCACCACGAAGTTCTCTTTAAATAGGACTCGGGCTGAAACCCTCGCTACCAGTCGATTGCCCCTAGGGCAGTCGACTGGTGCCACTGAAATTCGACCGTTGCACCCCAACGTTCGAATTCTCAGCCAACTCACCAGCCATCTACCAGTCGACTGCCCCCAGGGCAGTCGACTGGTCCCAGGCTAAGACCCTTCTGTGAGTTCCATCAGTTGACTCCCCTCCGGCCAATCGACTGGTCTACTCACCCACCTAAGGTTACCCTACCTGAGTACATTCCACTTCGCACTCAAACCCTAGGATTTCCCGAGTACAATCACACTGCACTCGTGCCCTCACGATTCGACTGACTCCTCCTCCGCGGCCTCGACTGTTGCCTTCGCGCCCTCTTCATCTTCGGCTCCCGTCCCTCAGATGCACGCAAGCTTCCAGCTTGCCTCCATGCCATCCTTCACGCATGCCTCGAAGTCCGTGCCCATCAGCTTATCGTCCTTGCTCTCCAAGGTCCCTCAGGTGTGCACACAAGCCCGCGGCTTGTCTCCATGCCACCCTTCACCGTACCGAGGCCGTCCAGTCAAGTACATATGTGTAACCTGTACAACCTGCACACTCAACATACACATATAAGATAACAAGGGTAAACCTAACTTAAACCCTTTACCCAAACATCAAAACACTTGGTCACTCCGGACCACAGATTGCCTCAACAATCTCCCCCTTTTTGATGTTTGGCAATACGTTTAAGTTATGAAAAACAAGATAGTATAGAATAGCAAAAACAATGCTAAACAAATGCATATGCAATGCATACATGGATCCTATCCCAAGGCATCCCACACCTAACCCTCCAAGTTAGGAATTTTCAACAACGGGATCCTATCCCAAGGCATCCTACACCTAACCCTCCAAGTTAGGAATTTTCAACACCTAACCCTCCAAGTTAGGACTTTTCAACACCTAACCCTTCAAGTTAGGACTTTTCAACACCTAACCTCCCATAGTTAGGAATTTTCTACAAAACGGACTTTTTAAAGCTTTTCCAAAGCTCCCCCTATACTGGACTTACAAAGGCTTTTTAAGAACCTCTCCAAGGTTCCCCTTACGCCACCAATGGAGCAACCATGCTCCCCCTAAATCTCAACTCCCCCTAAACCTAGGGTTTCTTGCAAAGGTAAGTTTGGTTTCTCAACTTAAACCCAAACTTCTCCCCCTTTGCCTAACATCAAAAAGACCTCAATAATATCCCAATTATTGGTTCTTTCAATCCCCAATGATCCTAAACACAGTGCACTACACCCCCATACACTTGTTTCTTATCATTTGGACTCAAAAACAACTGCTGATACACACATCAGCCCTGGGCAGTCGACTGATACTATGAATATCAGACTTTTCTGGCCAAATTCAGAAATGCGCCGGAAATTCCACAATTCTCCAAAAATTGCCAAATTTTGTGGAGAATATTGTGGTACCTATACCTACTTGGGGAAAATACATTTCACCATGTATCTATCACAGTTCCCAAGTTGGACACAAAATCCAAAAGTTTTCCTATGAAAATCAAGGAAAACAAGGAGGTAACCTCCCCCTCAACCTTTGCCTTCTCCCAATTTCCATTCTCCAAGGTCAAGTTCTACCCAACTTGACACCCTGACACCAAATTAGGTTCTACCCAACCTAACACCAAGTTCTTCTCCCTTGGACACCATTAAAGGATTGTCTTCAAGCAACCTTTCTCTTAGTGCCTAAAAGAACTCAAACAAAACCCTAAACAATCTAAGAATTTGCAAGCACATTTGCTAGGATATGCCCTATCCTAGAAAAATATGATTTGATCAAGATTATCAAATGTACACTCCTCTAATTTCCTTGACGATGGACACTTTGTATCAATTTTGAAATCCATCAATAATTCCATGTGTTTGTCAACTCTAACCATTATCAATTTACACAAGAAATTGTCTTCAATTCTTTTCAATATGTGTCCATAATATGATGAAATTTTCCTTCTTCTCATCACTTATCAAACTTCCTTGATTTTCAAAATACCAATAAAACCTTATTAAATCATGGGGTAACACTCTAGTCAAGGAGTATGAAATCATAATCAAGAATTTTAACCCAAAGACATATCCGATAATCCACATTTAAATTCTCAACATCCAAAATGGCTTTTATCCTTAAACCTACTGACCAGTCGACTGCCCCTGGGGCAGTCGACTGGTAAACCTTACAGAATGGTCTCGGGGCTGAATCCATTTCGGACCAGTCGACTGCCCTGGGCAGTCGACTGATACCTGAATTTCAGGTTTTCAGCCCCAATTTCAGTAATGCCTAGTTAATTCCACAAATCTCCAAAAGTTATGAAATTTAGTAGGGAGATTTGTGGGGCCAATGTCTACTTGGGAAAAATACGTTTCCAAACAAATGTACTCCGAATCCCAAGATTGGCACGAAACTCAACTTTCTCTAAAATGTATCACTTAAACTCTACCCAAAAGTTCTAATTTCGACTTCTTCTTAATGTATCTTCCAATGCTTGATCACAATTCATTTCTATCAGTGAATTACATGATATTTTCCTATTAAACCGTAATTTTGTCAATTATAACCTCATTTTCACCTTTTTCTCCTTAATTACCTTTTTAATGTGCCAAAACCTAGGATTAAGACTTACCCAAGTCTTCCAACCCCTTTTGACACATTCCACCTAATTTCCTAGGAGAACAACTTTTGAGATCCATTTAGCATGGACCCGAAAGGCTCCTAGAGCTCCCCCTTGAGCTCTGAGCCTTAGCCACCTTCCTAGGTGACTCAATCCACACTAAGTCACACCAGTGTGTCCCCGGTGACTTTTGGCCTACAAAATGAACTTTTTTAACCTTGGACACCTTGTCCTTGGTCAAGTCACCCTTTCTACCTTTTGATGGCACCCTCTTGCCATTCTTGGACTTACTCTCCTTGCCATGATTATATGCTTCCCCAGCATATTTCTTTTCATTTTTCTTGGAGGTCTTAGACCGGTATCCCAAACCTGATCTATCGTAGTTGGGTTTTAAGCTACCCAACACCATGTCTAAGCCCTTAGATCCAACCGTGAATCTTTCTAGGGCATTTTCTAATGTACCAAGCCTTGCCCTCAAGGCTTGATTCTCTCTATCTAGAGTTCTAACCCTAGAACC
This sequence comes from Boesenbergia rotunda, assembly GCA_024364735.1. Taxonomy (NCBI): domain Eukaryota; kingdom Viridiplantae; phylum Streptophyta; class Magnoliopsida; order Zingiberales; family Zingiberaceae; genus Boesenbergia; species Boesenbergia rotunda. The sequence continues at coordinate 35,211 of JAGFNQ010000480.1, forward strand.
CATATGTCCACCTTGGACATTCCTAGGCCCAACCTCCTTTCTAGGCATATTCCTTCCCATCTTGGGATTAGTGTCATGATCCTTAAATCTAGAGATCTTGGATCTATCATGATGCATGCTTTTCTTAGATTTTTATTCCACCTTGTTACTCCTAGTCCTATCATTGTATCTAAATCCAAAGTTATGCACCATTAAGCATTTTTCATTGAAACTAGCATGCATAGAGGGATGATTTGTCCTATTTTTAACATTCATGGAGAAACTAGAATTTGAGTTGCATTTAAATCTAGAGTTAGGGATTACCTCCCTTACCCTTGTAGTCTCTCCTTGACGTGATCTTTGCTTCTTCTTTTCCTCCTTCTCCCATCTTCTCAGATGCTCCATTTTCTTTAATTCTCCTTTTCTAGGGCACTTGGTGTAGTAATGCCCTAGCTCCCCACACGTGAAGCATCGGATTTTCTTTTTCTTTTCTTGGGCTCCTCCATTCTTACAACTCATGTTAGATTTAAAAGAACTTGAAATGAGTGTAGATTTTACCTCCTTTTTATCTTTCGGGCACTTGTCCTTGTAGTGCCCCTTTTCATTACACCCAAAGCATGTGATATGGTCCTTGGCTTTTGCTTTGGTGGAGGTTGGAGCTTCTTCTTCAACATTGGATGAAGTGGATGCTTCCTCTTGTTCTTGTGTAGATGAGGGTCTCTCCTCCCCCTCAATCCTTGAGGTGGTGACCTCCTCCTCTTTTCTAGATGAGGTGGATGACCTCTCACTTTCTTCTTCCACTCCACTTGATGATGTAGACACTTCTTCCTCTTGGTCTTCTTGGACTATTGAACTTGTTTCTTCGGGCTCTTCAACTCTTTGACTTGGTGTAGGGTTCTCATGGTATTTCTTCAAGTTGTTCCACAACTCATAAGCATTTTTGTATGCCCCTATACTACTCAAAACATTGTCAGGCAAAACATTTTCTAAAATACCAATTACCTTTTTATTTGCCCGAAACTGTTCTTGTTGCTCTTTGTCCCAATATCTAGGACGAAGCCTCTTTCCGTGCTTGTCCTTTGGAACTTCGAACGGTTCTTCTATGGCTATTTTACACGCCCAATCCATGCTAACCTAAGTCTCCATCCTTGCTTTCCAATAGCCAAAATCGTCATGGTCATAGGGCGGTGGAATGTAGATATCTTCACCAAATTTGTCTTCCATCATTTCTTCTCCCTCTAGCGTGTGCTCCCTCGGCGGTTAGTCCAATCAAGAGCGGTCCTTTGCTCTAATACCAACTGTTAGGATCGATCGTGTCCGCTAGAGGGGGGTGAATAGCGTTTCTTCGAAGCTTTCTTCCTACACGGTTAGTTTGCGCAGCGGAAATAATAATAAACAAAACTAACAATGAAGAACAACGCTAACAAACTGATTTTACTTGGTATCCACCTTGGCCGGGTGACTAATCCAAGAATCCGTCGGTGGTTCACTCCCCGAATAACCTCTGGCTAGCTCTCGTTACTCCTTGTGGATGGAGAAACCTCACCACAACACCTTGAGAACCTCTGAGCACAAAGACTACTGTTTGACCCTTAACCAAGACCAAACTCGTCAGGAAACTCAGCCACCACGAAGTTCTCTTTAAATAGGACTCAGGCTGAAACCCTCGCTACCAGTCGATTGCCCCTAGGGCAGTCGACTGGTGCCACTGAAATTCGACCGTTGCACCCCAACGTTCGAATTCTCAGCCAACTCACCAGCCATCTACCAGTCGACTGCCCCCAGGGCAGTCGACTGGTCCCAGGCTAAGACCCTTCTGTGAGTTCCATCAGTCGACTCCCCTCCGGCCAATCGACTGGTCTACTCACCCACCTAAGGTTACCCTACCTGAGTACATTCCACTTCGCACTCAAACCCTAGGATTTCCCGAGTACAATCACACTGCACTCGTGCCCTCACGATTCGACTGACTCCTCCTCCGTGGCCTCGACTGTTGCCTTCGCACCCTCTTCATCTTCGGCTCCCGTCCCTCGGATGCACGCAAGCCTCTAGCTTGCCTCCATGCCATCCTTCACGCATGCCTCGAAGTCTGCGCCCATCAGCTCATCGTCCTTGCTCTCCATGGTCCCTCAGGTGCGCACACAAGCCCGTGACTTGTCTCCATGCCACTCTTCACCGTACCGAGGCCGTCCAGTCAAGTCCATATGTGTAACCTGTACAACCTGCACACTCAACATACACATATAAGATAACAAGGGTAAACCTAACTTAAACCCTTTGCCCAAACATCAAAATACTTGGTCACTCCGGACCACAGATTGCCTCAACACATAGGTCTTTGGCAGAGGTGAAGGGGCCAACCTTGATTAGCTGCTCTTTGTTCATCCCACATTGCAAGGTGACAACAACTTTGGCATTGGCTTCCCCCTTTTTGATTTGCTCAGCCGTCCACCTTGAAAACTCAATCTCTTTTCCCTCATGATCCTTTGGAGGGGAGAAACCTTCCTTGACTGAGAACCACATGCTCATGTTTGTCTTCAAGTAAAATTCCATTCTTGACTTCCAATATGAAAAATCAGCCCCGTCCAAGAATGGAGGTCAGTTTGTGCTGAACCCTTCTCCTCCCATGGCCATCGTTGTTGACTCTTGGATGTTAAGCCATTTGAACAGAGCACCAAGCTCTGATACCACTTGTTGGTGCTTGGATGGCTAGAGAGGGGGGGGTGAATGTAGCCAGACACAAATAACTTGCTCTTTGAGGTTTTCTGCGTGATCATATTAGTAGCAGCGGAAGCAAACATCACAAATAGAAATATGCAGAAATGAAAAGCAAATCAAATCGCTAACACGATGATATACAAGGTTCGGGGATAACTTGCCCCTACTCCTTGGCGTGCCCGTAAGGTGGGCGATCCCTTGATCGTCGGCAGATCAAGCCCCGAAAATCCGGATAGCTGAATCCTCCTTCTCGGTGGAGAAACATCTCCACATAATAACTCAACAGATATGAGATAAAAGCACAGAGACAACAACAAGAAAGCTTACAAAGCACTTCGGACAGAGGAAACCCAAGAACTCTACACCAAGCTCCACTCAGCACAAACCTCACGCAAGAACTCCCAGCTCTTCGTGTCTGCACGCTGATGGACTCGCCAAGCTCTTTTCCTCTTCCAAGCGCTCAAGTATCAGAGTGTACGATCAAGCTTCAGGATCCACAGTAATTTCCAAAGGATGAAGAGTTGTTGCTCAAAGAGATGGATCAATCCTCTCAGAGACTTCTTCGCCACCAGCTCTTAAGCCTCTGACCAACAACCCAGGCCACAGGTGCGCCTCTGTAGCTCCCAGCTGCTCAGCGCCTCTGCAGCTCCCAGTTGCTCTCCAGATCGTCTGCAACAGCCTCAGTTACTCCTGACCTCTTCTAGATTCCCTGAACTCTCTTCATCCAAGTCCAGGTCAGCTCGTCAGCTTCCCAGCCGTTGCCAGTAGCGCCAGCGTCCGTTGAAACCTGAGAACAGAATACATCCAAACCTGATCCATGGGAAAGTCCCCAGTTGACTCTCCTCCAATGTTTGAATCCTTCTGTATCACCTGCACACTTAGCAGAAGCTTAGCAAAGCGTATCACAAAGAAATCAGTAATGTATCAGTGTATCAGACGAGAAAACAGACGCGATCAGAAACTTCTGCCAGCGTATTTGAATTAAAGTTCAGCTTCTGATCGGTCACCGGACTAATCAGAGAGGACCCTGATCGGTCACCAGACCGATCAGGATAGGCCTAGACCGATCAGGCTCTAGCCTGATCGGTCCACAGTGAGAAAACTCAGATCGCGACTTCTAGTGATCGGTCACCAGATCGATCCCAAGTCGTGGATTGGTCACCAGACCGATCCACCCCTTTTCTGAGGATTTCTCCAACTTCACAGGCCGAACCTACTGATCGGTCAGCTGACCGATCAAGGTGTGTCCTGATCGGTCTGGTGACCGATCAGGCCACTCCCTGACCGATCAGGCTCCAGCCTGATCGGTCATAAGGAGGAGCTAGCGATGTTTAATCGGTCAGCCTGCCCGATCACGATTCTTCATAGAAGGGCTCTGAGATCACTCTGATCGTTCACCAGAACGATCAGGATCTCTCCCTGATCGGTCACCAGACCGATCAAGAGCCGAACAGAAGCCTTCTGTTCTCTCCCTGATCGATCACCAGACCGATCAGGAGTCGAACAGAAGCCAAACAACGTTTCTGTTCTCTCCCTGATCGGTCACCAGACCGATCAGACATCTTTGGATCGGTCACCAGACCGATCCACAACGGAAGTTCGTGCCAACTTCCCTGATCGGTCACCAAATCGATCCAGCCAAAGCCAATTCCACCATAAGTCAAGAGAACAGGCTCCTTAGCCATCTCTGACTCGTGCTCAGTACCCCGGACCAAGACTCCATTCCCAGCTTCACTCACCGGGACTTCACCTAGTCCCACTAGGTCTTTTCCACTTCACCTAGTCCCACTAGGTGGGACTAGACTAGGTGTGCCTAGTCCCACTAGGTCTTTTCCACTTCACCTAGTCCCACTAGGTGTACATAGTCCCACTAGGTCTTTTCCACTGCCAGCGTGCAATCACTCCGATCCACCTGGACTTAATCCAAATTCATTCAACCAAACTTAAATCATTGTCAACACCAAAACAACAATCGGGCCAGACTGTATCAACACCTCTTTGGGCCTCAAATAAAAATATTTCAGGCCCAAAGAGGGTTTAAAATAAATTTATTTCAAACCCTTTTTAGACCTGAAATGAAATCTAATTAATTTTTAATAATTTTTTTGATGGACAAGAATGAAGGGATCAATTACGAATATGAAATGGAAAGTTGAATAATGAAATGAAAATTTAGAAGCATCACATTAAGAATTTTCAAAGAGGGTCTTTTTTCTGTTATAAAATGTTGAAATTTGACTTTTGATGGTCTACTAGGTTTTCTTGATGTTGTCAATTCCTTCCTGTTGTCATTCTAGTTCTAACCTGGGATACAAGCTCTTCTAGGATTGATTGTTTTCATTTCATAATTCACAGTGCTATTAGATTTCACTGCAATCATTTGTTTTTGTTCCATGCTTTCTCTTGAGTAGAAATTTAGGATCTTTTGCTTCTCTTTATGCTAATTGACAACTTTGGTTTCTCATGCCTATTCTAGTTTAGGTTAAGAACTTGAGCTATGACCTCTTTGGAACCCTAGCTATATTTTGGTGTTCTTTATTTATTTTGGTTGGTTGGTTTTCAGTTCAGTGGAGAAGTTAATAGGCAAGCAATGAATCAATATGTTCCTGATTGGGCCAAGGAAGATGACTCTGGTTGTTTAACAGATCTTCTTCCAAGGTCGAGTCAAAAGAAACCAATGGAGTCAGACTTTACTCTCTCAATTCTCTACCCTAATTTTCAAATTTAGGTTTTAGTCCATGAGGGTTCAATGTGATGTTCTTCCATTCTTGCAGGCTAAGTCTGAAATGAAAAGTTGAAAAACTAAGTCTGACCATTCACAAATTTGGAGTTTTGTTTAGGTCCAAAGAGGGCCTGAAAATTTTCATTTCAAGCCCTCTTTGAGCCTAAAAATATTTCAGTCCCAGAGAGGGCCTGAAATGTTTCATTTAGGCCTAAAATATTTTAATTCGACCCTCTTTGGGGCTGAAATATTTTTATTTCAGACCCAAAGAGGGTCTAAAATTTTTTATTTTAGACCCAAAGAGGGTCTGAAAATTTTCATTTCAGACCCTTTTTGGGCCTAAAAATATTTCAATCCTAAAGAGGGCCTGAAATGAAAAATTTTAGGCCCTCGAATTGGAAATAGAAGAGTTTCTATGTATTAGAATTGGAAATTCTTAATGTGATGTTTCTAAATTTTCATTTCATTTTTCAACTTTCCATTTAACTTATTCGTAATTGATCCCTTCATTCTTGTCCATTGAAAAAATTATTAAAAATTAATTAGATTTCATTTCAGGTTCAAAGAGGGTCTGAAATAAATTTATTTCAAGCCCAAAGAGGGTTTTATCATGAATTCATCATTTTATATTTATAGAATTTGACTATCGTCTATAATAGCATGGAAATCTTGAAAATATTTTCACAAGAAGATTTTATTGAAAATATAGGAAAAGTAAAAAATCTCTATTCATTTTAGCCTGCTTTAGGTGTATAAAATTTTCATCCATACGGATCCTAGGAATGATTTATTATACAGAATAAAAAATAAAAAATAAAAATAAAGAAAGTATAAAATATAAATAAATAAATAATGTTTATAGATTAAAATTATAAGAAATAAATATAATAGAAATTAAAATAAAATATAAAAATGAAAAAAATTAAGATAGATAATAAGATATAAAGATAAAAAAATAAAGATATAAAGATGAGTAATAAAAAAAAGCTAGTAGAAATATGCTACAACCTCTACATGATGCATTATTCTGTGTCAAGTGGCACGACACGAGAAGATCATTTTTAGTGGTTAGGACTAAGTTTTGACATCATAATTACCTACTCCTAGCTCAACCTTACCTAGTGATATCAAGTATTGAGAAATCCAAATATCAAGGTCCATTAGTGAGTTTTGACGAAAACTCACTGATGGTCCTAGAAAAGTCTAATTGCAACAATTTCAAATATTATGAGTTTATGGTGTTGCAAGTACTCATATTGTGCTATCCAATATGTATTTAGGGGCATTTTAGATATTCTTCAATAGTACGATACGTCTAAGCTGTTTAAAGGTAAATTGAATTATGTTATTTTTTTTACATTAATATTTTATTTTAATTTTTATTGTATTTATTTCTTATATTATTAATCTATAAATTCTATTTATTTATTGATATTTTATACTTTAATATTTTTAGTCTTTATTCTATATTTATATTTATATCTTTATTTTTTTATAAAGATATATTTGCTTAGACGTATAAATAGAATTTATAGATTAATAACATAAGAAATAAATATAATAGAAATTAAAATAAAATCTTAATGTGAAAAAATAATATAATTCAATTTACCTTTAAATAAGCTTAGACGTATTGTACTATCGAAGAATATCTAAAATGCCCCTAAATACACATTGGATAGCACAATACGAGTCTTTGCAACACCATAAACTCATAATATTTGAAATTATTGCAGTCGGATTTTTCTAGGCCTATCAGTGAGTTTTCGCCAAAACCCACTAATGGATCTACGATATTTGGATTTCTCAATACTTGGTATCACTAGGTAGGGTTGAGTTAGGAGAAGGTAATTATGATGCCATAACTTGGTCCTAACGACTAAAAATGATCTTCTCGTGTCATGCCACTTGACACGGAATAATACATCATGCAGAGGTTGTAACATATTTCGATTGTCATTTTTTATCTCTTATCTTTATATCTTTATTTTTTTAATCTTTTTATCTTATTATCTATCTTAATTTTTTTCATATTTATATTTTATTTTAATTTCTATTATATTTATTTCTTATATTTTTAATCTATAAACTCTATTTATTTATATTTTATACTTTCTTTATTTGTTTTATTTTTTATTCTGTATAATAAATCATTCCTAGGATCCGTATGGATGAAAATTTTATACACCTAAAGCAGGCTAAAATGAATAGATTTTTTACTTTCCCTATATTTTCAATAAAACCTTCTTGTGAAGATATTTTCAATTTTTCCATGTTATTATAGACGATAGTCAAATTCTATAAATATAAAATGATGAATTTAAGATAAAACTCTCTTTGGGCCTGAAATAAATGTATTTCATGCCCTCTTTGGACCTGAAATAAAATCTAATTAATTTATAATAATTTTTTCAATGGACAAGAATGAAGGGATCAATTACGAATAAGTTAAATAGAAAATTGAAAAATGAAATGAAAATTTGGAAGCATCGCATTAAGAATTCCCAATTCTAATACATAGAAACTCTTCTATTTCCAATTCCTTGATGCATCACATTTGTATTTTCTCAAGACAATTCCTAACAAAACACAATGGCAACTTGAAGTGGTAGCTTTGTTGAACAACTAAGATAACATATATAGCTAAGATAACAAAATTTTCAGGCCCTCTTTAGGCCTGAAATAAAAAATTTCAGCCCCTCTTTGGGTCTGAAATAAAAATTTCAAGCCCAAAGGGGGCCTGAAATAAAATATTTCAGGCCTAAAGAGGGTCTGAAATTTTCATTTCAGGCCCTCTTTGGACCTGAGTAAAACTCCAAATTTGTGAATAGTCAGACTTAGATTTTCAACTTTTCATTTCAGACATGGCCTGCAAAAATGGAAGAACATCACATTGAACCCCCATGGACTAAAACCTAAATTTGAAAATTAGGGTAGGGAATTGAGAGAGTAGAGTCTGACTCTATTGGTTTCTTTTGACTCGACCTGGGAAGAAGATCTGTTAAACAACCAGAGTCATCTTTCATGGCCCAATCAGGAACATATTGATTCATTGCTTGCCTATTAACTTCTCCACTGAACTGAAAACCAACCAACCAAAATAAATGAAGAACACCAAAATATAGCTAGGGTTCCAAAGAGGCCATAGCTCAAGTTCTTAACCTAAACTAGAATAGGCATGAGAAACCAAAATTGCCAATTAGCATAAGAGAAGCAAAAGATCCTAAATTTCTGTTCAAGAGAAAGCATGGAACAAAAATAAATGATTGCAATGAAATCTAATAGCACTGTGAATTATGAAATGAAAACAATCAATCCTAGAAGAGCTTGTATCCCAAGTTAGAACTAGAACGACAATAGGAAGGAATTGACAATATCAAGAAAACCTAGTAGATCATTAAAAGTCAAACTTCAATATTTTATAACAGAAAAAAGACCCTTTTTGGAAATTCTTAATGTGATGCTTCTAAATTTTCATTTTATTTTTCAACTTTCCATTTAACTTATTCATAATTGATGCCTTTATTCTTGTCCATCAAAAAAATTATTAAAAATTAATTAGATTTCATTTCACGTCCAAATAGGGTCTGAGATAAATTTATTTCAGACCCTCTTTGGGCCTGAAATATTTCATTTCAGACCCAAAGAGGGCTTGAAATTTTTGGGACTGAAATCTTTCCTTATTTTATTTTGATGATATTTTTTGATATTTTATATTTTCTATTTATATCCTTATTTCAAGCCAAAAAGTGCTTGAAATAAATTCATTTCGAGCCAAAATAGCCTTAATGATTATTTATAAGATAATCTTTTAATTATTTCTTTATCTTTTAACAATCATAGTAAAATATAGTAAAAGCTTCGAGGCTTGGTCGAGTTACAAGGCAGGAAGAGATATGGTAAGAGAAGATGAGAATATTTGCATCCGAACTATTATTATTATTTTAAAATCAAATTATGAAAAGGTAGTTCGGATATCTCGAAAAATGAACTATGAAAAGGCATTATTGGCAGGAGGGGTATAAGAGGAATGAGTTGATTTTACATGCGCCCTTTGGTAAAGAATAAACCATAGGACACATTTTGGTAAATATAAATTCTCACGTATGCCTTTTGGTAAAATGCTGAAGGCTAATTAGTAATCTTTGTGCTCAGGTATGTTGTTGAGGTTGTGGTGAGATTTCTCCACCCACAAGGAGCGACACGAGCTAGTCGGAAGTTCTCCGGGGACTAATCCACCAACAGATAGGGATCGTCCACCTTACAGATAATCGCGGAGTAAGATCATTATCTCTGAACCACGTAAATTGGTTTGTGTTCCTTAGTTGTTAGTTTTAGTTTAATTATATTCCGCTTGTGTATACTAACAATTGTAGGAAGAGCGACAAACAAGTGGGTGAACGACTATTCATCCCCCTCTAGCCGTATGATCAAGTCCCAGTCATTTTCGTGAATGACTATTACTTTTTTCTCCCTTCTTCTTCCTTGGCCAAAAATTATTTTCATCCTCCTCTCCCTTTCATGACCGTACCACTCAAGTGGCTAGTGTTGACGCAATCTGTGGTCCGGAGTGACCATGTGTTTTGATGTTTGGGCAAATGGTTTAAGTTAGGTTTCCCTTGTGTTCTAATATGTGTATGTTGAGTGTGCAGGTTGCGCAGGTTTACACATATTGATTTGACTGGATGGCCTCGGTATGGTGAAGGGTGGTATGGAGACAAGATGGAGGCTTGTGTGCACCCGAGGGACCTTGGAGGGCAGGGACGATGAGTTGAGGGGCTTGGACTTCGAGGCATGCGTGAAGGATGGCATGGAAGCAAGCTGGAGGCTTGCGTGCATCCGAGAGACGAGAGCCGAAGATGAAGAGGGTGCGAAGGCAATAGTCGAGGTTGTTGATGAGGAGTCAGTCGAGTCGTGAGGGTACGAGTGTTCTGTGATTATACTCGGGAAATCCTAGAGTTCGAGTGCGGAGTCAAATGTACTCGGGAAGGGTAACCTTAGGTGTGTGAGTAGACCAGTCGACTGCCCTGGGAGGCAGTCGACTGATAAAACTCATAGAGAGTTTTTGGCCGAGGACCAGTCGACTACCCTGGGAGTAGTCGACTGGTAGTGGCCGGTGAGTTGGCTGAAATTCTAACGTTGGGGGTCGCAACGGTCGAATTTCAGTGGCACCAGTCGACTCCCCTGAGAGCTGTCGACTGGTGGCGAGTTGTCAGCCTTAAGTCCTATTTAAAGGGGGCTTCGTTTTGGCTGAGACTCTTGACGAGTTTGGTCTTGGTTAAAGGCCTAACAATAGTCTTTGTGCTCAGAGGTGTGCTTGGGATTGTGGCGAGGTTTCTCCACCCACAAGGAGCGACACGGGCTAGCCAGAGGTTATCCGGGGATTGATCCACCGAAGGATTCTTGGATTAGTCACCCGTCCAGGGTGGATACCAAGTAAATCTAGTTTGTTAGAATTGTTCTTGTTGTTAGTTTATTGTTTTATTATATTTCCGCTTGCGCAACTAACAACGTAGGAAGAAGAAGCCGAAAAACGCTATTCACCCCCTCTAGCGTACAGAATCGATCCAACAGCTAGCACCATGAAAGTGATTCTTCTCCGAGATCGATTTCGTACGACGAATGAAATGTGTTCATGTGGATACTACTAGAGGCACGATCACTCTAATCGTGCGGAGATCTATCAAACCAAATTATTGTTGGGATTGTACCGAGGGCATGCAACAAAGTTAACCACTCTAATCGAACTTTGTATATGTCTTTCGCATGGATCTCTTGAAGGGATTGAATTTTCCGCTGCATTATGTGTTTAATTTTTGCATAAGATCCCTACAGAAGAGTGAGAAGTCTACTAAGTGACTAGTCCTAACTAGGTTAGGCAAAGAAAAGCCTAACTGCAGTTAGGCAAGGGTAAGAAGTCTACCGAGTGACTAGTCTTAATTACGATCAGGCAAGAGAAAGTCCTAACTAGAGATTAGGCAAGGAAAATCCTAATTTCCGTTAGACAAGGGTGAGAAATCTATCGTGTGATTAGTTCTAACTATAGATAGGCAAGGGAAAGCTCTAATTGAGGTTAGGTAGGTGGAAGTCTACCGAGTGACTAGCCCTAACTAAAGTTAGGCAAAGGAAAGTTCAATGGGAAGTTGGCACGCGAAGGAAAGTCAAGTGGGTTAAGGGCTGACGGGACACTTGGTGAGCAAGTCCTAGCAGGTCAAAGTTGATCATATGCTAGGTAACGAGAAGTCCTAATATGTCATTGTTGACCGAATAATAGGAAAGGGAACCCTAAACTTAGATTCCGGGGGTTAGGGTTAGGAATCGATTGTCTAATCAATTGGGCAGATCAAATCGATTATGACAATCGATTAAGTGTTGGGGCAATCGGCTCGAGTATGATCTAGAGGATCATGGGTTTTGATGTATGTGTCAATATGATTAAGTTAGGATTTCATGTTGATCTAATATGCGTATATGAGTGTGCAAGTTTGCAGGATACACATAGACTTGGTTGAATGTCTTCAGGTACGATGAAGGGTGGCATGGAGGCAAGCTGTCGGCTTGTGTGTGCATCTGAGGGACCATGGACAATGCAGGGACGATGAGTCGAGGGAAGCGGACTTCGAGGCGTACGTAAAGGATGACATGGAGGCAAGCCGAGGGCTTGTGTGCGCATCTGAGGGATGAGGGCCAAAGTGTTAGTAGGAGCCCTAGAGCAAATTATATGATGATTGACTAGGGACATTTTGTATCATATTCTATTATTAATAAAGACATGTTTGGTTATTATACTTACTTTGTATTTGTGCCAAATAACTAAGTATAATAATGTCCTTGGGTAGTAGGTTCTTATCTACATTATATCTGTAACGACCCGGAAAATTTTCTTAATATTTCTTTAAAATATTGAGCATGACTAGATAATTTTCCAAGGGATCTAGAGATATTAACACGAATTTTTACTTAGAAATCCATGATTTTTCCATGTAAATTGGGGAAATAGGCACTAATGGGCCTTATATGGGCTTTCTAGTACCATGATTATTGGTGAATTTTAGGTAAAAATTTATAGAAATATAAAGGGATTTTAATAAGAAATATTAACATAATTATGGGGGAATTTTTAAGGGATTTTCGAAAATACTAGGAAAATAAAATAAAAATAAGTGGAAAAAAATTGTGCATGCACCAAAGATTGAACCTTGGACCTCATGTACAACCATGCATGCTCTAACCAATTCACCTAGCAAGGGAGTGCTATGAGGAAATGAAGTGGATTATGGTTAAGGCTTAGGGGGAAATGAAGAGACACCATGACTCTTCACTTACCCTCCTTGATGAGTTATAAAGAGAGGCATGGGGGGTTACTTCTCTTCTTCCATCAAGTCACCATTCTTCCTCCCTCCTTCCTCATTCTAGCCGAAACCCAAGGAGAGGGTTCTCCCTTGGAAAAGTTCACTTAGGCTTCATCCCCAAGATCCAAGGCTTCTATAAGGATACAAAGGCTAGGGGTGGTCAAGAGGCAACAAGATCTCCATCTTTCTTTCAAATCTAAGGTTTATACTCAAGATCAACCAAGGTAAGACTCCCTCACCTGTGGTATAATAGTTTCCTTATGATTTTTAGCATGATATCAAGTTGGTTTTGAGATTTACATTGGAGAAATCATGATATGGGACCCTAAACTTTCGGCCACTAGGGTTTTAAGGTCCAAAATGATGTTAAAAATATTTCTCATGCTTCCTAATGTTTGTCCATGATGAATATAAGTTAAAATGAGATTTGGGGAAATTTTGGGGTACCCTAGGACCTCCTAGGGTTTCGGCCAACCTCAAGAACCCATGGGTAGGGTTGAATCTAAACCTTCAAGTATGTGTTTTGTGTATTATCATGCTATAAGGGAGATTGAGGGTGACTTATGTGAATTTTCACAAGGCCTTGTGACCCTACAACTTTCGGCCAAGTAGAGGGTTAGGGCAAAGAGTTAGGGTTTCCTTCAAGTAAGGGTCCTAAGGGCTCCTATGGTATGGAAAGATGTTAGATGTTTAATTGGAAAATTCTATGAATTTATTCATGCACCCATGGCCCTTATACATTTCGGCCAACCCTAGAAACCCAATCAGGGTCCTTCCTGATCGGTCTGGTGACCGATCAGGTGTAGAACTTTAATTCAAATACGCTATCAGAAGCTCTGATCGCGTTTGTTTTCACTGCCGATTCTCTGCTACTTGCTGATTTCTTTTTGATATGCATTGCTAAGCCTCTGTTGGAGTGTGCAGGTGATAGCAGGTGATTCAAACACTCAAGGAGGGTCAATGGGAGGCTTTCCTTGGAGCAGGTTTGTTTGTTTCTCCTTCTCAGGTTTCAACGGCAACTGGAGCAGCTGGCGACTGACGGAGACTCAGCTGGAGAGGAGGTCTTCAGTGGACTGAGTGCTCAGGAAGGTCAGTGGGTTCAGGCTGGCTCAGTGGATGCTGATGAAGCTTGCGATGGTGAGAGGGAGCTTAAGAGACAATGCTGGATGCAGAGGAGCGGGTGCGAACAAGACAGAAACTTGGGAAGTTTGGTTGGGCTGTGTTCGTGCTCTCTGTTGCTTTGTGCTTGAGCGATCTTGTTGCATTCCTGTGAGGTCTTTGTGAGTGTTCCTTCTTGTGTGATCTCCTGTACTCAAGTTCCATCATCCGTGAGATCTGTGGAGAGGTTTCTCCACCGAGAAGGAGGCTCTATCTTATCCGGGTTCACCGGGGCTTGATCTGCCGACGATCAAGGGATCGCCCACCTTACGGGCACGCCAAGGAGTAGGGGCAAGTTATCCACGAACCTTGTATATCGAGGTGTTAGTGTCGGTTTGCTTTCCTTTTGCTTTGGTTTGTTGTTTTTAGTTTTCTGTTTCTGCATTTGCTTCCGCTGCCTAACTTTGAAGTGCAGAAAGATTTTAAAAGCTTCAAGCTTAAGTGTCTGGCTATATTCACCGCCCCCTCTCTAGCCATCCGAACTCCAACAAGTGGTATCAGAGCTTGGGGCTCTGTTCACGGCTTAACATCTGAGAGCTTTCAACAAGATGGCTGGAAGAGAAGGATTGAGCACAAACCGACCTTCATTCCTCGACGACACTGATTTTTCATATTGGAAGTCAAGAATGGAGTTTTACTTAAAGACAAACATGAGTTTGTGGTTCGCTGTCAAGGAGGGGTTTCCCCTTCCAAAGGATAATGAAGGAAATGAGCTTGAGTTTTCGAGTTGGTTGGCTGAGCAAGTAAAAAAGCGGGAAGCCAATGCCAAAGCTATTGTCACCTTGCAATGTGGGATGACCAAGGATCAGTTGGTCAAGGTGGGTCCTTTCATGAGTGCTAAAGATCTATGGAATAAGATTATTGAGCTCCATGAAGGAATTCATGAAACCCGGACAGCCAAGAAGGACCTCCTTCTCAACCAACTTCAAAGTCTCACCATGGGAGAAAATGAAACTGTAAGTAAACTCCATGGACGGTTCAAAGAAGTCTTGAATAGTCTACACTCCATAAATGAAAAGGTAGAAAACCGAGACATTGTGAGGAATGTGCTCAAAGCTTTCCCTAGGAATGCCTTGTGGTCATCCATGGTGGATGCCTACAAGGTTTCCAAGGATCTTTCTTTTGTTAAGTTAGAAGATCTATTTTATGAGATGGAGCTACACGAGATCTCTAACACAAGCCCAAAAGAGAAAGGGTTTGCTTGCGTGGCAGGTAACAAAAGAAAGGAGAAGAAGGAAGAAGAGGAGGAGGAGAACTCCCATCATTTTACTTTCATGGCAGTAGAGAACTCAAGTGAAGGAAGCACTAATGAATCAAGTGACTCCTCAACCACGCCTTCATCATCTTCGGATGATGAAGAGGTAATTTCTCCAGAGCTAGATAAGTGCTATAGAGCAATAACTTGCTTGACAAACATGCTCAAAAGGTCTAAGAACAAGATTAAATCTTTGAAATTGGAAGTAAAACATTTAAAAACCTCTAAGGATGAGGTAATTGATGACTCACATGATAAGTCAAGTGAAAATAAGGATTTAAAGAGCAAAATTGAAAATCTCAAGAATATTCTTGAGAAATTTTCAAGTGGCTCAAAAACCTTAGACATGATACTAAACTCCCAAAGGGCGGTTTACAACAAGGCCGGTATAGGTTACCGACATAAGGAACCAACCTTTGTATCCTTAATGTCTAGAACCCAATTTAGATCATCAAATAATTCTAGGGTTCAAAAGGTTAGGAAGAAATTGACTAAGGCATGGGTGCCAAAGTCATTCATTGTAGATTCCTTAGGTCCCAAAATTTGGGTACCTAAAACCTCAATATTTAGAATTGTATAAGCATAAATTGAGGGGGAGCATCTATCAACATAGATTGTTGATAAGTGGTGCTCCAAACCCAAGGCTAAGGTTACACTAGTTTCAAAATGAGTCAACAAGCCTTGGAAATTGTCTTTATACATTGCATGAATGAGTTAGATTAACACATAACTTGCTCTTGCCATGGATTGTTTAGGATAATAAGTTTTTCTTGTTGCTATTTATGTTTTCCTGCAAGTTATGGTTTATGATATGCCTTATCTCAAGCTTAAAGCATTTTGTTTGGTAAACATGATCGAGTATGCCATGATTTTCTTGTATATGTTATACAACATGAATGCATGCTAAAGAACAAGGATCGTACATAATTTGTGATAATAAGGCATCACCAAACAAAGAACATGAGTTGAAGGTTTAGGCTTAAGTTTTTCCTAATATCTTGGAGATGAACCTAGTTGAGCATGCCCTGATTTAACTGTATGTGTTATTAACATTTATCTATAGCACAAACCTAATTTTGGTTAAGAACAACATGATCACATAGGTTATGATGTTTTAAATTCTATGACTTGTTTGATTTCCCACTGATCATGCTTTGATATAAACCTGTGTTTGGGACTCAAGTTCATACTTAGAACGTATTCATCAAAATTGATACAAACATATGTTGTTTCTCCTCATAGAAACTCTTAATTCTTGATATGGAATAACACTTGGTTAAGAGACCCCATGTTTGGAACCAAAGTAATTAAAATCAATTGAATTAGGGGTTTTGGGAATGGCTAAGAATTGAAACAAACCTGACTTCAGAATTGCTGAAATCGGTTTTTGAAATCTGGAACTCAGAAAACATCCTGTGCCGAACCTGACCGGTCCACCGACCGATCAGGGATCCCTCTGATCGGTCCGGTGACCAATCAGATCAACACTGATCAGTAAGTTCCGTGATTGGGTCAAAACTCCTCAGTCCGATCTCCTCTCGTCGAATTGTATCAGTTTAATGATCATACTACAAACAAACATGATACAATCCGTTTACAATTGAAACATATTTGATCACCCATTGGTACAAACCTGGTACTAAGGGAGCACAAAATTGTTCAAGTGATACAAACCTGGTACTTAATAGTGATTTGATACAAACCTATGTTGGAATGTTCAAATTCATAAGAAAGGGTTTGTTGAGTCATGACACTTGTTCTTAATGTCGTGTTTCGGAAATTTTTCTGAAATGACGAATATCAATAGAGTCCTCTCTCCTGTTATGGGATGCAAATTATTAATGCAGTCTGATCAGGAACGTATCAGAGTTTCCAAAATTTTTCTGAAATCTGATCGCTCCCCAGACTAATCAGGTATCCTTCTGTATCACGTAATCAACAGACCTGGTTGGTCACGGAGACCAATCAGGACTATGTTTCAGATACAGATGCATTCCTTACTCGTCCTATGAAGCATATACGTATTTGACCATGATATACTTCTGTATATGTCTTCACATGGAAGTCCAAGTGTTAATGCAGTCCGATCTTGTACGAATCAGAATTATAGAAATTTTTCTGAAAACTGATTGTTCATAGATACATCAGAAATTTTTCTGAATCAATCATAAGTCTGATGAAGCTGCATTATTACTTGTCATATGAAACATATACATGTTTGACCATGATATATTTCTGTATATGTTTCCATGTGCAATTCACACTTATTGCCATATGATGCATATACATTGTTGCCATGATACATTTATGGTATATGCCTTTCATATGCAATTCAAAAATTGTTCTTTGATTATTTTGGGTTTGGGTAGAGACCCGTGTTTGAGGGGGAGGTATGTTCAAACTTAATAACCATACCCTTTTCGATGTTTGACTGAGGGGGATAAAATGGTTGATTAAGTTTAGGATTATTGTAGGGGGAGGATCTTGATTCTCTTAGAATAATTGAACTGCCTTCAATTGATCATTTAATGCCTAAACTTAAATTGGGTTGTTAAACAACAAAAAGGGGGAGATTGTTGATGCAAGTCTGACCCTGATTGTTGTTTTGGTGTTGACAACGATTTAAGTTTGGTTGAGCGAATTTGGGTTGAAATCCCAGTGAGTGAAGCCGGGTCCTGGTGAGTGAAGCCAGGTGATGGAAATCCCGGTGAGTGAAGTCGGGTCCTGGTGAGTGAAGCCAGGTGATAGAAATCCCGGTGAGTGAAGCCGGATCCTGGTGAATGAAGCCAGGTGATGGAAATCCTATTGAGTGAAGCTAGGTTGAAATCCCGGTGAGTGAAGCCGGGTCCCGGTGAGTGAAGCCGGGTGACCGAAACCCTGGTGAGTGAAGCCAGGTCCTAGCTTGGAGGGCTAGGTGTTGAAAAGTCCTAATTTGGAAGAGGTGGGTGAAAAGTCCTAGCTTGGAGGGCTAGGTGAAAAGTCCTAGCTTGGAGGGCTAGGTGAAAAGTCCTAACTTGGAGGGTTAGGTGCAAATTCCCATCTTGGAGAATTAAGTGAAAAAGTCCTGGCTTGGAGGGTCAGGTCCTAGCTTGGAGGGCTAGGTGAAAAGTCCTAACTTGGAGGGTTAGGTGCAAATTCCCATCTTGGAGAATTAGGTGAAAAAGTCCTGGCTTGGAGGGTCAGGTCCTAGCTTGGAGGGCTAGGTGAAAAGTCCTAACTTGGAGGGTTAGGTGCAAATTCCCAACTTGGAGGGTTAGGTGAAAAATCCTTAGCTTAGAGGGCTAAGGTGGATGAAACCCTAGCTTGGAGGGCTAGGTTGGAGCCCTTGGATCGGTCTGGTGACCGATGAGGGAGTTGGCACGGTGCTCCTTCGTGGATCAGTCTGGTGACCGATCCAGCGATGACTGATCGGTCTGGTGACCGATCAAGGAGTATGCGTTTCACTCACTGGACGGCTCCTGATCGGTCCGGTGACCGATCAGGGAGCACTCAATGAGTTGAGTTCTCCTACTGATCAAGTTCTGAACGGTCTGGTGACCGATCAAAGACTTAGGATTTGATTTCCACGGACCGATCAGGATAGAGCCTGATTAGTCTGGGAGTGGCCTGATTGGTCTGGGGACCGATCAGGCTGGAGCCTGATTGGTCTGGGGACCGATCAGGCTGGAGCCTGATTGGTCTGGGGACCGATATGGAGTGTGCAGCAGATAGCCTGATTGGTCTGGGGACCAATCAGGAGTATGCAGAAGACTATTGGATCGGTCTGGTGACCGATCAGGGTCCTTCCTGATTGGTCTGGTGACCGATCAGGCGCAGAACTTTAATTCAAATACACTGTCAGAAGCTCTGATCGCGTCTGTTTTCGCTGCCGATTCTCTGCTACTTGCTGATTTCTTTTTGATATGCATTGCTAAGCCTCTGTTGGAGTGTGCAAGTGATAGCAGGTGATTCAAACACTCAAGGAGGGTCAATGGGAGGCTTTCCTTCGAGCAGGTTTGTTTGTTTCTCCTTCTCAGGTTTCAACGGCAACTGGAGCAGCTGGCGACTGACGGAGACTCAGCTGGAGAGGAGGTCTTTAGTGGACTGAGTGCTCAGGAAGGTCAGTGGGTTCAGGCTGGCTCAGTGGATGCTGATGAAGCTTACGATGGTGAGAGGGAGCTTAAGAGACAAAGCTGGATGCAGAGGAGCGGGGGCGAACGAGACAGAAACTTGGGAAGTTTGGCTGGGCTGTGTTCGTGCTCTCTGTTGCTTTGTGCTTGAGCGATCTTGTTGCATTCCTGTGAGGTCTTTGTGAGTGTTCCTTCTTGTGTGATCGCTTGTACTCAAGTTCCATCATCCGTGAGATCTGTGGAGAGGTTTCTCCACCGAGAAGGAGGCTCTATCTTATCCGGGTTCACCGGGGCTTGATCTGCCGACGATCAAGGGATCGCCCACCTTACGGGCACGCCAAGGAGTAGGGGCAAGTTATCCACGAACCTTGTATATCGAGGTGTTAGTGTCGGTTTGCTTTCCTTTTGCTTTGGTTTGTTGTTTTTAGTTTTCTGTTTCTGCATTTACTTCCGCTGCCTAACTCTGAAGTGCAGAAAGATTTTAAAAGCTTCAAGCTTAAGTGTCTGGCTATATTCACCCCCCCTCTCTAGCCATCCAAACTCCAACAAAAGTTTCATAGATTGTCGTATGAGTGTCATAAACTTTCTCATGTGACTATTGGTATGAATAGTCCTTAGACCTGAAGTCACTACGGTTCCATACATAAGGAGTTATGTACTTTGGTATCGTCAAACGTCACCCGTAACAGGGTGGACTATAAAAGCGATCACTGGGTATGTAATGAATTATGCGGAGGGATGTGAGTGATGTAGATGGGATCTATCCCTCCCATATGACGGGAGTGATATCTGTGGGCCCCTTGATCGAGTAGGACTGCTAAAACGCATGGCCATGCTCGAATGAGTCAATATGAGATATTGAGCTCAATTGTTTGAGTGAGTCTACTCGGGTATCAAGAAACACCAGATTGATTGAGGATGGCACGGTCTATGCCTCATTTGTCAATCTAGATATCAAGGATAGAAGGACAAGGTCATACATTGCCATAGTCACGGAGGTTAAGTCGGATCTCGACTTTCTTGTTACTTGGGTAGCATTGATGCATTGCTAGATGCCGCTCATTGCTTTTGTGTCTAAATTGGTTTAGACACATTGCCAACGTTACGAGAGCCTATTGGGTCACACACTAAGGACACGATGCTTCAGAGATCAATTGATCTTGATTTGGCTAAGATTTAATTGGAATTGGATTAATTGAGTTAGACTCAAGTGAATCCAATTGGATTATGGATTGAGATCTAATTTGAGATAAACTCATTTAGATTAGACTCAACCACATTTGGATGAAATATTAATTCATTAAAATTTTTAATGAATTAATAAGAGAGGAAGATGGAGATTTTCTCACCATTAGAGTGTTACATGAAAAGTTAGAGAGTTACATTAAAATGTTTAATGAAGGGAAGTTTAAAAGGCAAAAAGTCCTCATGATATAAGTATAAAAGAGTTTTTCCCTTGTCATTTGGATGACAATTTGTCATTTTCTCTCCCCTCTTCCTTCTCTTCTCCATCTTGGCCGAAACTCACATCTTGGGTTCTTGGTGTTTTGTGAACTACCTCAAGTTGCTAGCACAACTAAGGTAGTTCTTCTCCGAAGTAGAGATATCGTGTTCGTGTGGATACGAATAGAGGCACGGACACTTGAACGTGCAAGAGATCCGGCGGCACTTGTACGAGCGGGATAAACGTAAGGGCACGCTCCAAAGGTATAAACAGTAGATAAATCTATTAGATAGATATACTTTGTACGAGTTTTCTTTCGCATGGATCGCTCGTGGGATCTTGTTTCTGCTGCGTTTTGTGTTTATGTCGCCTGAAGATCCCAACAGTGGTATCAGAGCCCCTTGTGAAAGATCATACAAAGTTTTTGTACTTTTATATGTGATATAGAAGTAGGACAAGATATATTATGAGTTGCATAAACTGTATGATATAGTAGTCGGGCTCCCGACCTCCCACTCGGGAAGACTGACCTCTGAGGTCATACCGAGCAGAAAGCTTCCCGAGGTCACTCGGGAAGACAGAAGCTTGGGTCGTCCCGAGTGAGAAAACCCCGAGAATGTCTCAGGAAAGCGGAGTCCGAGTGATCATACCATTGCTATATGGGTCTCGGATTCATGTTGATGAATCTGGGCAGCGACTCACTCGGGGAACAACAAAGTAAATTTTGTTTTTGCACTCATAATAAAATCAATGTCCTAAATCTATTGTGTATAAATGATGACATGATGAATGGTTATGGCCTTAACCCCAATGTGATTGGATTGATGTGTGTGTGTGCATGTTGTAATTTATAATACGGCCTGCGTGTCGTGCCTTGTATCTATTCTTCCTAATCGTAAAATTAGATTTAGACTCGAATGTAACTCGAGTTTTCCTACATTGTAATGTACAAAAGAGGAATGGAGTGTCCATTGAAGAATGAAGTTACAAGGAGGATGACAGCCATACATGATGACCGGAGGATGCTCTTGGAGAAGATGTTATCCTTAGGTTGACCATCGATCTTCTCATTGGCTTGAGAAGATCGTAGTATACTGGCCATAACCATGTCACATTTTCTTGCCTATATATTGATATATGCTATGTGTGTGTATGTGATGCATACTTAGATGTTAATCTTAATTAAGTCAACTCAATATGCCTACCAAGGTTCGGTACTCATAAACTACCTCGATCATTTGTTGTTGGGTTTGCCAAAGCAAAGCAACGCATTTTATCTTGGTAGAGTACGAGTGGACAATTGTGATGTCCCGCTATCGAACTTTGGGTGAGACTTAACTAAGTCACCTCAATTGGATTGAGAAACTTAGAGGCATATCCCATAAGTTGGGAAAATTGGGTAAGAGGAAAATTATGCTAAATCTTGGGCGATTAGCCAAAGCTAACTCAAGATGATGTGTAATGTGAATCTTAACCCTTTTCAAGAGTTGCATACGATGTAATTGGTAAAATGTTACCTACCTAATTGTACCGAGTCTTGGGCGATTAACAAAGCTAACTCAAGATGAAGTATAATTTAGATCTTGTCCCACATAAATGTAGTCGCTGTTTGGTTTGGAGCTAGTAGTGTGAGCAAAGTAAGTTTGCCTACATCCATGACTAGCCCCTACAAAAGCTCTACGATTTAGTGGGAGCATCATTTAATTAAAGGCCTAATTAAATGATCTAGATATGATACTTATTTCTGCATGTTGTGTTGTTGTAGATCACCATGTCGTCTAATATGTCGAACACTCTCTCTCTGCGATCTGTCCTTGAGAAGGATAAGCTCAACGAGCTAATTTTCTGGACTGGTACAAGAACTTGAGGATAGTCCTCAAACAAGAACGTAAACTGTACATTCTAGAGCAACCCCTTCCAGAAGCACCCGTCGCTACCGCCACCCGTGCTGAAAAAGATGCTTACAAGAAGCATCAGGATGATGCATTGGATGTATCATGCCTAATGCTTGCCACCATGAACTCTGAGCTTCAAAAGCAACACGAGAACATGAATGCACATGATATGGTTGAGCATCTAAAACAACTATATCAAGGGAAAGCTAGGCACGAGCGCTT
>JAGFNQ010000480.1:58851-95015 GCA_024364735.1 Boesenbergia rotunda
TGACATATAAATGAGAGTCGCATATCCCAGCTCCATAAGGATGGATTACTGGACTCATTTGATTTTGAATCATATGAGACATGTGAATCTTGTCTTTTAGGCAAGATGACCAAGACTCCATTTAGTGGACATGGCGAAAGAGCGATAGAGTTGTTAGGACTCATACATACTGATGTATGTGGCCCTTTCAATGTCACAGCTAGAGGAGGCTATCAGTACTTCATCACTTTCACTGATGATATCAGTAGGTATGGCTATATGTATCTCATGAAACACAAGTCATAATCCTTTGAAAAATTCAAAGAATTCAAGAGTGAAGTACAAAACCAACTTGGCAAAAGTATTAAGATGCTTCGATCAGATCGAGGTGGTGAATACCTTAGCCAAGAGTTTCGTGACCATCTAGCAGAGTGTGGGATCATATCCCAACCACTCCACCTGGAACACCACAGTGGAATGGTGTGTCCGAGCGGAGAAATCGTACTCTATTAGATATGGTACGATCGATGATGAGTCAGACGGATCTTCCTACTTCCTTTTGGGGTTTCACTCTAGAGACAGCTCTTTTCACACTTAACCGAGCTCCATCAAAGGCTGTTATAAAGACACCATATACGATATGGACTGGGAAGAGTCCCATGATGTCTTTTATGAGGATTTGGGGTTGTGAGGCTTACGTTCGACGTCAAGTCTCAGATAAACTAGGACACAAATTTGATAAGTGCTACTTTGTAGGATATCCCAAGGAAACAAAGGGATATTACTTTTACAATCCCACACAAGGCAAAGTGTTTGTCGCTAGAAATGATGTTTTTCTAGAAAAGGAGTTTATTTCTAGAAAGACTAGTGGGAGTGAAATCCATCTTGAAGAAGTTCAAGATGCAGATAGTACTGAGGCCTTAATGGACATTGAACAGGCACCACAAGATGTTATGGATCATGAGGTTGTTACACAAGAAGTTGTGGAACAACAGGTTGTTCAAGTAGACCAACCTCCTCGTAGATCTGATAGGATACGTCGTCAGCCTAAGAGATACTCTTTTCTCTTGTCTGACCATGATGATGTGACGCTCATTGAGTTGAATGAGCCTACATCCTATCAAGAAGCTGTGATGAGCCCAGATTCTGAGAAATGGCTAGAAGCCATGAGGTTCGAAATGGAATCCATGTACACTAACCAAGTATGGACTTTGGTTGATCCACCTGAGGGGATTAAACCCATTGG
This sequence comes from Boesenbergia rotunda, assembly GCA_024364735.1. NCBI lineage: Eukaryota > Viridiplantae > Streptophyta > Magnoliopsida > Zingiberales > Zingiberaceae > Boesenbergia > Boesenbergia rotunda. Next base: position 60,077 of record JAGFNQ010000480.1, read on the forward strand.
GTGTAAGTGGGTCTTTAGAAGAAAGACTGACATGGATGGACTCATGCATACCTATAAAGGGCGATTGGTAGCTAAAGGTTTCAAGCAGATTCATGGTATCGACTATGATGAAACCTTTTCCCCAGTTGCAATGCTTAAGTCTATTTGGATCCTGCTTGCTATTGCAGCTTACCATGATTACGAGATCTGGCAGATGGATGTCAAAACCGTATTCCTAAATGGGAATCTACTCGAGGATGTGTACATGACACAACCTGAGGGTTTTGTAGATCTAGAGCATGCTGGAAAGGTATGTAAGTTGCAAAGGTCCATTTATGAGCTAAAGTAAGCTTCTCGAAGCTGGAATCTTCGATTCGATGATGCAATCAAAGCGTTTGGTTTCATCAAAAATGAAGATGAACCCTGTGTCTACAAGAGGGTTAGTGGGAGCACAGTTATCTTCCTAATCTTGTATGTAGATGACATACTCCTCATTGGGAATGATATCCCTTCACTACAGTCTGTGAAGATGTGGCTTGGGAATTACTTCTCAATGAAAGACTTAGGTGAAGCAGCCTATATCCTAGGCATTAAGATCTATAGAGATAGATCTAAGAGATTGCATGGCTTAAGTCAGAGTACATATATTGACAAGGTGCTTAATCGTTTTTCCATGCAGAATTCCAAGAAGGGATTTTTGCCAATGTCACATGGTGTGAGTCTTTCGAAGACTCAATGTCCCTCTTCTAAGGAGGAGAGAGACCGTATGGATCAGATCCCTTATGCATCCGCTATAGGGTCTATCATGTACGCCATGCTATGTACTCGTCCAGATGTTTCGTATGCTTTGAGCATGACAAGCAGGTACCAGTCAGATCCAGGTGAATGTCACTGGATAGCTGTCAAGAATATTCTTAAGTACTTACGAAGGACGAAAGAATATTTCTTGATATTTGGAGGTGATGAGGAGCTAGCTGTAAAGGGTTACAGTGACGCAAGCTTCCAAACTGACAGGGATGACTATAGATCGCAGTTAGGGTATGTATTTTGACTGAATGATGGCGCTGTGAGCTGGAAGAGTTCGAAGTAGGACACAGTCACAGATTCTACAACAGTGGCCGAGTATATTGCCGCGTCAGAGGCGGCAAAAGAGGCTGTTTGGATCCGGAAGTTCATTACAGAGCTTGGTGTGGTTCCTAGCATAGCAGACCCGATAGACCTCTATTGTGACAACAATGGGGCTATTGCGCAGGATAAGGAACCTCGCTCCCATCAACGGACCAAACACATACTACAGTGCTTCCATCTCATTCGAGAGATCATCGATAGAGGATATGTGAGGATATGCAGAGTACACACTGATTCTAACATCGCAGATCCTTTGACCAAGGCTTTGGCACAAAAGAAGCATGATGGTCATACCAGGTCACTCGGTATTAGATACTACAGTGATTGACACTAGTGCTAGTGGGAGATTGTTAGTAGGAGCCCTAGAGCCAATTATATGATGATTGACTAGGGACATTTTGTATCATATTCTATTATTAATAAAGGCATATTTGGTTATTATACTTTGTATTTGTGCCAAATAACTAAGTATAATAATGTCCTTGGGTAGTAGGTTCTTATCTACATTATATCGATTGGTTGAATCGATAGTGAGATGATGTAGAGAATACTACTCTAAACCATTCCTAGTCAAGTATTAATATTCAAGGACAATATTAATACATGGAGACTAGCATGTAGGTCAACTGATGACTTGAGCTCACAAGTCATGGATATGTGATATCAAGTTGACACATGGGTATACATTGGAGAATGTGTACTGAATGACCCGCCATGAGAAAGTTTCATAGATTGTCATATGAGTGTCATAAACTTTCTCATGTGACTATTGGTATGAATAGTCCTTAGACCTGAAGTCACTACGGTTCCCTACATAAGGAGTTATGTACTTTGGTATCGTCAAACGTCACCCGTAACAGGGTGGACTATAAAGGCGATCACTGGGTATGTAATAAATTATGCGGAGGGATGTGAGTTATGTAGATGAGATCTATCCCTCCCATATGACGGGAGTGATATCTGTGGGCCCCTTGATTGAGTAGGACTGCTAAAACGCATGGTCATGCTCAAATGAGTCAATATGAGATATTGAGCTCAATTGTTTGAGTTAGTCTACTCGGGGATCAAGAAACACCAGATTGATTGAGGATGACACGGTCTATGCCTCATTTGTCAATCTAGATATCAAGGATAGAAGGACAAGGTCATACATTGCCATAGTCACGGAGGTTAAGTTGGATTTCGACTTTCTAGATGCCGCTAGATGCCGCTCATTGCTTTTGTGTCTAAATTGGTTTAGACACATTGCCAACGTTACGAGAGCCTATTGGGTCACACACTAAGGACACGATGCTTCGGAGATTAATTGATCTTGATTTGGCTAAGATTTAATTGGAATTGGATTAATTGAGTTATACTCAAGTGAATCCAATTGGATTATGGATTGAGATCTAATTTGTGTTAAACTCATTTAGATTAGACTCAACTACATTTGGATGAAATATTAATTCATTAAAATGTTTAATGAATTAATAAGAGAGGAAGATGGAGAGTTTCTCACCATTAGAGTGTTACATGAAAAGTTAGAGAGTTACATTAAAATGTTTAATGAAGGAAAGTTTAAAAGGCAAAAACTCCTCATGATATGAGTATAAAAGAGTTTTTCCCTTGTCATTTGGATGACAACTTGTCATTTTCTTTCCCCTCTTCCTTGTCTTCTCCATCTTGGCCGAAACTCACATCTTGGGTTCTTGGTGTTTTGTGAACTACCTCAAGTTGCTAGCACAACTAAGGTAGTTTTTCTCCGAAGTAGAGATATCGTGTTCGTGTGGATACGAATAGAGGCACGGACACTTGAACGTGCAAGAGATCCGTCGGCGCTTGGACGAGCGAGATAAACGTAAGGGCACACTCCAAAAGTATAAACAGTAGATAAATCTATTAGATAGATATACTTTGTACAAGTTTTCTTTCGCATGGATCGCTCGTGGGATCTTGTTTCCGCTGCGTTTTGTGTTTATGTCGCCTGAAGATCCCAACAGTTACAACTGCAATGAAGGACACGTGAAGGAAAACTGCCCCAAAGCGAAGAACAAAGGAAAAGGGGCACAAAAGACAAAAGCACATAATCTAAAGGCGACTTGGGATGAGTCTTCATCAGAAGACTCAGATCTTGAGGAACACGTTGGATTTGCTCTGATGGCTTCATACCAAAGAAATGAGAGCATCGATAAAGAGGGAGCCACCTCAGAGGGTAGCAACGACGAAGGGAGAACCCATGATCACTTTGAATAACCTTAGTATATTGTTAAACATTAAAACCCTCGAGGATGACTGTTCATCACTGATTCTGTTTGTGTTGGTTGCATTGCTAGGATTTCCGAAGCAGATACTGTGTCGCTCTTAGGAAACCTCTCCATGTCTACGGATTAAAATTTTCAATCCGAATGGATACTTATTTCTCAAACGACCATCTCATCGTCGTGCTAACCGATTCGAGTGATTGCTTGAACAACCAAGTTGTTCTAGCAATCAATCTCATCCAACTGATTAGCCACGAAATAGATGACGACTGGATCGCCGATTTTTGTGTTTATCATCAGGGTCCAAAACAATTAATTATTATAATTAATTAACAAATAATTAACATCATGATAATTAAACAACATGAAATAATAAGATCAAATGAAAGGAGCCAAAGGAGAAGTTATACCTTCCCTTTTACCTAACGATCTTCTATTGTATGACCCTCCCTTCTTGGACGTTATGTGAGTGACGATCTACTTGTTGGACCGGTGTCATTGATAGAGGGGGGGTGAATATCGATCGTAAAACTCTTGTAGAAACTCGTAGAAAATTCGTCTTTCGGATCTTCGTTCTAGACTCAGAGTTAGTAGCACAGCGGAAAATAAAACGGAATAATAAAAGACGACACAAAAATGCACACGGGATTTTTACTTGGTTCCCAACCCCCTAGGGTCAGTACATCCAAGGCCTAAGCACGGGAATGCCCGTCCACTAATGGTCTCCTTTCCGGACTTTCTGGAGGCGGAGAAACCCGTCTTACAATGCAAGAGTTACAATCAAAAGATACGGAAATTACGTGCAGAATAAAAACAAACCAAATCAAAGAAGGTCGAAGACTCGGCCGGGAACTCCGAAGTACTGCGTACTTCCTCCCGGAGCTTCCTTGGTCATAGAGCATCATCGTTAGCGCTTTTCTTCCATTCGGAATGCTCAGAATGATCATAGAAGTTGTTTTTTGAGCTGAGGGGTCGAAGCCCCTTTTATAGGCTTCATTGGGGTGCCTATGATTAATGAGGCGCCTCATATAGCTTGGTCAAACTTCATCCTCCCGCTGAGCTCGCAGCAGTGGAGAAGGCTTTCATCCAGGTCGCCCTAGACATATAGGGGGCCTGGGAGGTGGTTGCCAATCCAAGGCGCCCTTTTGCTCTGGGGCGCCTGTTTCAATACAGGCGCCCTAGAGGTCTTCTTCTAGGTCGCTTGTGTTCGTTTGCCTGCCTTGTTTCCAACTTTAGGTACTTGCAATACAATCAAAGACAAGACAAACATGCAGATAATCTTAACCTTAAGGACATAGTTCTGACTTCGGATTTTCGTGAAACCCTAGGTCGAACTGACGCCTAAGATCCCACCCCCTGGATCGCGCCTTCAACCTACTCCTCTCAGGAGACGGTTGCCACCCGGCCCATCCGGTTGGACTTTTACTTAGCCTTCGATACTCTCGGATCTCGAGACGTCCGAACCTTGACCCGTCTCTACTTATGTCCTTAGTCATCGCTCAGCTAAGATGCTCAATCCCTGGGACCAAGACTTCGTGCCCAAACCCTAGGTCCAGGACTTCGGTGCCCAACCCTCGGCCAGGACTTAGTGCCCAATTCCTCGAACCAGGTCTTCGGTGCCCAACTCTCGGCCAGGACTTAGTGCCCAATTCCTCGAACCAGGTCTTCATGCCCAACCCTCGGTCAGGTCTTAGGTGCCCAACCCTCGGCTAGGACTTAGTGCCCAATTCCATGAACCAGGGCTTAGTGCTCAGCTTCACTCACCAGGTCTTAGTGCCCAGCTTCACTCACCAGGTCTTAGTGCCCAATTCTTAGAACCAGGACTTAGTGCCTAGGTTAACTAAGACTTTTCTTCACTTTGTTACTCCTCTCTTGACTCACCCTTCCCTTGTTCAATGTATCACTGACTTAAGCATATTGTCAAACATTGAAACACTTAGAGGAGGACATCACTGATGCCTCTTGCACTAACAATCTCCCCCTTTTTGATGTTTGACAATATCATAAGTTAGATTGGATGAAAGAGCTAAATTATGATCCTTGAAAAAAAATAATCTAAGTTTTGAAAATACATTTTGATCTTTGGGAGAAAAACATTTCTAACATTAGCTCACTCTCCCTTTTTTGAAAAAAACATTTTGATTTTCATTGATCCTTGGGAAGAAAAAAAAATTTCTAACTTAAGCTCACTCTCCCCCTTTGTCATACATCAAAAAATGACAGAAACACATGCACTATCAATGAAAAAAAACTCCTTTCGAAACATTTGTATCAATCTTTGAAAGCATAGCAACGAGCTAGTTAAAAATACAATTGTACCAACAGAAAATTAATTTTACTTAAATTGCACCAAAAAATTACACTTTGAAAAGTATTGTGCAAATCAAAAAAATATTTTGAACTTAGAAAATTTTCACTTAAAAAATATTACCTTAGAAAAATTTCCAATTGAGAAAGGAATTGTACACATAAAAGGTTTTTCCTTAGAAAAATATACACTTTTCAATAATAAAAAATATACACTTTTCAAAAATATTTCACCTAGAGATTTTTGCACTTTTAAAAGAATATTTTGAAAATATTGTGCAAAAACTTGTACTTTGAAAGATATTTTTCCTTTGAAAAGAAAAATTTGTACTTTGAAAAGTCTGTACTTTGAAAGATCTATATTTTGAAAAATATGTACTTTTGAAAAATATATTGAACTTTTTTGAGATATGCAAATAATTTTGAGAAATATATTGAACTTTTGAAAAGTGCAAGTACTTTTGAGAAATATGATTAACTTTTGAAATGTATATGTACTTTTTGAAAAATATTTATATTTTTGAAAAGTATAAGTACTTTTTGAAAAATATTAGTATTTTTGAATAGTATAAGTACTTTTTGAAAAATATTAGCATTTTTGAAAATTTTAAGTACTTTTTGAAAAATATTAGCATTTTTGAAAATATAATATTTTACTTGACTTGGTTTATTTTCCAGTCTGACACAATCCTAGGAAACCTTGTTAGCTACAAGGACACTTCCCTAAGTGTCCTGGAAATTCTCCAAACTCAAGTAAATTTTCAACAGTGATTCAAAAAAAACAGTTTTTGAATGTGATAAAAAAATGATTTAAATTGGTAGTATTTTGAAAAGGAAAATGCTTATATTTTCAAAAGAATTTTGAAAAATAGTGTATTAAAACATATTATTTTGAAATGTTCAATAATTCTTTTAATTTAAGCTCCCCCTAAACTTGACACAGTCCTTGGAAGCTTGTTGACCACAAATACTCTTCCTTTGAGTCTTTAGGGTTTAGTCTAGACCAAAAGAATTATCTAGTAATTTCAAAAAAAATAATTGCCAAAAATAATTTTCCTAAAAATACTTGTCAGAAGGTTTTCTTTTGACTTAGACTCCCCCTAAATTTGACACATCCTAGGAGTTTTTGTAGATCATGAGGTAGACTTTCCTCTGTGTCTTTAGGGTTTATCAAGATCAAAAGGGAAATAAACATAATTTTTAGAATGCATTTTGAAGTATTGGCATTTCGAAAAAAATGAGTATTTGAAAAACATATTTTGAAATGAAGGTAATTTGTCATGCACAGTTTTCGAAAACCATAAGTGATAATAATTTTTATAAAGCATAGTTTTTGAGAAACATTTTGAAATGATAGTCACTTATAAGACATAGTTTTCGAAAAAACATAAGTGATAGTGATTTGTCAAGCACAGTTTTAAAAAAAATCATTAAACAAAACACTCCCCCTGTATCCAACACCGTTGACTCTATCTAAGTGCCTTAAGGGACTTTAGTGTCGACCTAAGGGGCTAGAGTCTAATTGTGTAGGTCACACAATTTTTCAAAAGAGTATAATTTTGAAAATCTATCATGTATAAGCAATCAGACACGCATGAAATCTATAAAAATATTATTATGTTAAAGCACTATTTTGAAAATATACTTTTAGAAAAATATTATAAGAATTTTGGAAAACAATTTTGAAAAATATTTTTCAATTTATTAATCCTTAACATCTCACTCATTCTAGATGTCTCAGTACAATCAAGCAAGGTTGCCTTATAGGTGCATTGTGAGATGCTTGAATCACTTTTCTTAATTTATTGTTAAATCTAAGATTTAATCGAAACTTGTGTTAGATTCAAATTTATCAAATAGTAAAGTGAATTTGATTTTCGGTAATCGGCTTCCAGGTCTTGGCGAGGCACAGAGGCCTTCTTTGGCCGTAGCCTTATTGCAGCAACAACCTTTTCCTTGACAAAGCTTTTTATCGAAAATTCATTTTCAAATTATTTCTTGAAAAATTTTGGTCTAACTAGCTTAGGTATTGGATCGGTAGTTTTGGCTAGTTCCACCAGACGCCTTCCCTAACGTACTATCATCTCACCTCCACCTAATACTACGTTGTTCAAGTTTCAACTAGTCTTTTTCTTATAAACGTTCTAAATCATACAAAAAATTAAACATGAATGACATGACATATAGTTTAAAAAATAGCAGATACATGACATGACAGTTATGCATGAGTCAAACAAGTCAAAACATTTTACTTAAGTTTCTAATAATGTATCAAATTTTCGATTTGATACATGTCATGTGAACCCGCGAATATGCCAACCCACTTTGACATATTTTAATTTTATTAAATTAATTATTGTGGTTTGGTTAAGATTTTATTTAGTTCGAGTTTAAGTTTTTAAGAATTAATTGGATTTTAATGTTAAATAAAGGATTAAATTAAGGTTTAAAAATTAATTAAAGTTTTTAAGATTTATCTTGATTTAAGTTTCAAAATTTATGGGTTGGTTAAAAGTTGTGGGTTTAATTTCATCATTTTCATTATTTCGAAAACATCTGATTCATTTACTGTTTCTTCTTTATTTAACTTTTCTATTTTTTCTAACAATTTTGATTTGTTTGGCTTTTTGTAAATTTTATTAACTATAGCCTTAATTGTAGAAAATTCATCTTCCTCCTCATCCGCATCATTAAAATCATATCCTTCTACATCTTCATAGTAGGTGGAATAATTTGGGCCACTAGTTAATAACTAATTAAATTATTATCTAAAAATATTTCATTTTCAATATCCTCAGAAAAACCTTCAGAAATATTTTCAATGTTATCCTTAACATCATCTTTAATATCCTCAAAAATATTTTTAGAAAAATCATGTTTATCCTCAGAAATATCTTCAATATTTTTAGGACTAATCTCAAAATTTTCAGAATTAATTTCAAAATTATCAGTGAGATTATTAGAAATAATATCAGAAATATCCTTAAAATTATCAAAATTAATTCTAGAAATATCCTTAAAATTATCAGAATTAATTTTTGAAATTATTGAATTGACATTAAGGATTAAACAGTTAATTTATGATATTTTAACCATATCTACATTTTGTAACTGGTCATGCAAGATATTTATTTGACGATGCAATAATTATAATTTATCTAAATTACCATTTGACAGTGCAGTAATTTGTAAATTTTTTGGAACGTAAATTTTTCGTACCGTTGTCGGACACTTATTCTTGTAGTGTCCATGCTTTTTTTTGGTGCTTGGAAGGCTAGAGAGGGGGGGGGGTGTGAATGTAGCCAGACACAAATTTCTCGCTCTTTTAAAGTGTTCCGCACTTAAACGTTAGCAGCAACAACGGAAGCAATACAAAGTAGAGAAACAAAGTTACAGAAACTAAAACCCTAAACTAAGCACAAGCTCAAGACGCTAACAAAGAGGATTTACAAGGTTCGGGGATAACTTGCCCCTACTCCTTGGCGTGCCCGTAAGGTGGGCGATCCCTTGATCGTCGGCAGATCAAGCCCCGGAAAATCCGAATAGAATGTAACCTCTTTCTCGGTGGAGTAACCTCTCTACAATATGTCTCAACAACAGGATATGAAATCAAAGTACAGAGACAAAATCACACTTACATAGCACAAGGAGAAACGTCTACAATGCGATACTCACAACCTAGCACAACCTCGGCAAGAGCCTTCACTTAGCTCTCCCTTGTCTGCTTGTTGATCGCCCTTGCAACGCTTCCAAGTACTCCAGTCGCAGCCAACATATCACTCACAGTGTATGCAAGAGTTTCTTGAGAATTCAGAGTGATGTGCAAGAGATGGAAAAGCAGCTTATCGCTCGCAGAGATATTCCCAGCTCCTTCTCCACTTCGCAGCTTAACCTGCTTACCATCGCCAGGTCACAAATGCTCCTCTGCAGCTCACCAGCTGCTCACCTGCAATGACCCAGCTACCCTTGACCTCCTCTGGACTCACTGAACCCTCTCCAGTCGAGCCCCAGGTCATCAGCTTCTCAGCCGTTGTAGCTCGCGCCAGAAGACGTTGTTTCCTACAGATGGGAAACAGCCAAACCTACTGTAGCAAAAGCCTCCGTTTGACTCCCCTTGAGTAAACCTGAGTTATCTACACACTTAGCAGATCATTAGCACAGTAAATCAACAGAGGATCAAGTATCAGAAGACTCAGAACAGATATCAGTAGTGTATCAGCAGAAATCAGAACGCAATCAGACGTCTGACAGCGGATTTGAATTAAAGTTGTCAGCTACTGATCGGTCACCGGACCGATCAGAGTGAACCCTGATCGGTCACCAGACCGATCAGGATAGGCCCAGGCCGATCAGGCTCCAACCTAATCAGTCCCTAGTGAGAAACCCGAAATCGTGATTTTCTAGTGATCGGTCACCAGACCGATCCAGCACTAGCTGGGTTCCCTCCAGCTTCTTTTTGCCACACCCCTGATCGGTCACCGGACCGATCAGAGTGGGTCTTGATCGGTCTAGTGACTGATCAGGCCATTCTCCGACCGATCAGGCTCCAGCCTGATCGGGTATAGTGAGAAGCTCGTGACAATTGATCGTTCACCAGAACGATCTGAAGGTCTCCTTGATCGGTCACCAGACCGATCAGGAGCCGAAGAGAAAAGCTTCTGTTCTCTCCCTGATCGGTCACCAGACCGATCAGGAGCCGAACAGAAGATAACCAAAGTCTCTGTATGCTCCCTGATTGGTCACCAGACCGATCAGACATCACTGGATCTGTCACCAGACTGATCAACGAAGGAAATCCGTGCCAACTTCCCTGATCGGTCACTAGACCGATCCAGGCAAGGTCAATACCACTCTAAGTCAAGAGAACGGGCCTCGTAGCCTTCTCTGACTCGTGCTCAGTCCCCCGGACCAAGACTCCGTGCCCAGCTTCGCTCGCCGGGGCTTCATTCAACCTAGCTTCCCAAGCTAGGACCTGGCTTGACTCACCAGGATTTCAGTCAACCTAGCTTCCCAAGCTAGGACCTGGCTTCCCAAGCTAGGGTTTCATCAACCTAGCTTCTCAAGCTAGGACCTAGCTTCCCAAGCCATAGCTTCCCAAGCTAGGACATGGCTTCCTAAGCCAGGATTCCATCAACCTAGCTTCCCAAGCTAGGACCTGGCTTCCCAAGCCAGGGTTTCATCCAACCTAGCTTCCCAAGCTAGGACCCGGCTTCCCAAGCCAGGGTTTCATCCAACCTAGCTTACCATGCTAGGACCTGACTTCCCAAGCCAGGGTTTGATCAACCTAGCTTCTCAAGCTAGGACCTGGCTTCTCAAGCTAGGACCTGGCTTCCCAAGCCAGGGTTTCATCCACTCCATGCCCAGTTCCCGACCAGGACTTAATCAAAATCATCTCATTAACCTAAACTAAAATCGGTGTCAACACCAAAATAACAATCAGGGTCAGACTGCATTAACAATCTCCCTCTTTTTGTTGTTTGACAACCCGATTTTAAGTTTAGGAATTTGAATTCAATTGTCTCAAATTTCAGAATCGTAGGAGAATCAGGATCCTCCCCCTACAATAGTTAAACTCGTAATAGTCCTAAACTTAACCAACCACACTCTCCCCCTTTGTCAAACACCGAAAAGGGTGTAGATGTAACACCCACTTTTTTTTTTAAAAGTGGCGTTACGCTAAACATACATGTGCATATAAAACATCTTAATGCAGCGGAATAACTAGTACTTAAATCATATGCACATGTCTGGGTTATCATTCATGGACATGGTGACATTATGCTTAACATATTACCAGCATACCTAGCATCATGATATCAACTTTCCATAACTTATTCATAAGCATTTTAGGTAACATATTATCAGCATGCATAGCATCATGATATCAACTTTCCATGACTTATTCATAAGCATTTCAGGTAGCAAGTAGTTTATCCATAACTTCACGTATAGTAGGTTGTTTCTTAGGCATAACTATCATAGGTCGAGCATAAACCAAAATAAGCATTGTCAGATCACAAAACATGCAATAAGTGAAATGAGAGGGTTTCTTGGCCATGTCACTACTACACACCCATGTTCTTGCCTCTCCTGCTGCTTCCCTTAGAAATCTCTTGCTTGAGCTGCGGTATAAGAAAATAAGACTATAAGCACGGAGGCTTAGTAAGACCTTTTTCCTACTCACAAAAATCCATACATCGTATAAACATGAACATAATGCTTCAATCCTACATATCATAGCATACTTCTTATCATAAACATCTACACAGTCATGGCATCATCGTTTTAGCATAAACATCAATAAAATCATGGCATCAGAATTTAGCATGAACACAGATATCATCATGACATCATAATCTGGCATGAACATAAATACAATCATGGCATCATAATTTAGCATGAACATAAATAAAATCATGGCATCATAATTTGGCATTAACATGAATAAAATCATGGTATTATAATTTAGCATGAACATAAATAAAATCATGGCATCATAATTTAGCATGAACATAATAAAACCATGGCATCATAATTTAGCATGAACATAATAAAACCATGGCATCATAATTTAGCATGCACATAAATAGAGTCATGGCATCATAATTTAGCATGAACATACATAAACATAAATAAAATCATTTGCATAAACATACTTTGCATTAACGTACCTTGCATAAACTTACTTTACATAAGCATACTTATCATAAACATAATGCATAACATGGATGGATGCATGGGCAATGCATATATCATAAGGATGCTTAGTTAAAAATCATACTTTTAGATACTTAAACATAATCATAACATTCATTGGGGCCCTGGCTTGTATCACATTCATACATCATATGCGCGCATCCCTAAGTAAATACGAGGTAGCTAATCTCGACCTACTAGGGTAAGGACAGCTTCATCGATAGTCCCGAACCGTAAGGATAGCTTCATCGGTAGTCCCGAACCGTAGACAGCTTCATCGGTAGTCCAGAACCGTGGACCTTATTCAGGTCCGGTACAAGCCCATTCTTAAAACTAAAATACTTTCACATGCTTCTTCATTCATAAAACATTCATAGCATATTCATTCATTCTTAATGCTTAACATCATCATTATGCCTTGAAGGCATGAACCTTATCTTCATTCGTCATTTTCATTCCATATCATCATTATGCCTTGAAAGCATGAACTTTAACTTTATTCATCATTTTCATCCATAAACATGACATGCATACATATCATTCACAACTCATGGCATACATACATATTATTCATAAATCATGGCATACCTACGTAACCAGCATCTTAATTCATAAAAACACATGCATGGTCATGGTACGTAGGTAATTCATAAAAACATGCATGGTCATGGTACATAGGAAAACATGCCTAGATCCTTTCCTACATGATACATTTCCTTAGGTTCATGGCACATGATCTAAGCATTTATGAATCATCATACAAATGACCTATCATACAATTCATGTCCCATAAGCTAGGGTTTTGGTTGACATAAAATTCTCCCATCATAATTAAACATATCCATACATCTTAGTACCCTATAAACATACATCCTTGTGGTCTTAACTCAACCCTAGCCCTAGGTTATGGCCTTGGCCGAAACCTTAAGGAAACCTAGGTCCATGGAAAACTTCATATGAATCACCTATATCATCTTATACAAACATACAATGCCATAGAAAACATTCGATCCCATAATTACAGTTAACCCTAATCCTTTAACCCTTGATTTGCTCTTGGCCGAAACTCAATGGGTCCCTAAAATTCATGAAAAATTCTTGAAAACACAATTACTATCCATCATGTCATAGGGGAACCAAAATTAACATGTTGAATGGTTAGATCAAGGTCCAACCATGGCTTAGGGTTCTTGGCCGAAATTCATAAGGGCTATTAATCATGTCAAAATTCATATGAATCACTACTAACATCGCTTACATCATAAGAAGACTTAAGAACCATCATTTGAGAGTTAAAAAGCTAATCCTAGCCATGAAACTTGAAGGTGGCCGAAACCCTAAGTCCTTCTTCATGGATTTTCATCTTAGATCTCAAATCAAAAAGCTTAGATCATATCCATATCAAGAAAAACCATTACACCACAGGTGAGGGGGTCTTACCTTGGTTTACCTTGATTTTAGACCTTAGATGGGGAGGAGGATGAAGACCTTGTTGTCTCTTGACCACCCCTAGCCTTTGCAACCTTGTAAAAACCTTGGATCTTGGAAGAGACCCTCTTGTGAAGCTTTTCCAAAGGGAAACCTCTCCTTGAGGTTTCGGCTAAGATGAGGAAGGAAGAGGGAGAGGGAAGGACTTGGTGGAAGAAGCAAAGTAACCCCCCATGCCACCTCTTTATACCTCATTAAGGAGGCAAGTGAAGAGTCATGGTATCTCTTCCCTTCATGACTCTTCGTTTTCCCCTAAGCCTTAACCAAATTCACTTCATCCTCTTCTAGCACTCCCTTGCTAGGTGAATTGGTTAGTGCATGCATGGTTGTAGACTAGGTCCAAGTTTCAATCCTTGGTGCATGCACTTTATTTTTATTTTCTTTTTATTTCATTTTTTCTTATTTTTGAAAATTCCCTAAAATTCACCCATAATCATGCTAAAATTCCTAATTACAGTTCTTTTTATATTTATAGTAAATTCTACCTAATTAAAACCCATTTTTGGAGCCCATATAAGACCCATTAGTACTTAACTTCTCAATTTAAATAGAAAAATCATGCTAAAACTCACCCATAATCCTACTAATATTCCTAATTAAAATCCATTTATATTTATATTAAATTTTGGCTAAAATCTACCGATAATCATGGTACTAGAAAGCCCATATAAGGCCCATTAGTACTTAGTTTCTCAATTTAAATGAGAAAATCATGGATTTCTAGACATGATCAATATTTTAAAGAAAATATTAAGAAAATTTTTCGGGTCGTTACAATCCCCCATACCTCGTGAAAGTTCGTCCTCGAACTTAGAATAACTCCGGGTACTTGCGCCTCATCTCGTCCTCGCGTTCCCAGGTAGCTTCCTCGAACCATTGACTTTGCCATAAAACCTTGACTAAGGGTACTTCCTTACTCCTCAACTTCTTGACTTCCCGATCCAAGATCTGGATTGGTCTGCTTTCATAACTTAGGTCCTCTTGAACTTGTACTGTCTGCGGTTCAATCACTTGATCTATATCTGGAATACACTTCTTAAGCATTGACACATGGAACACGTTATGAATAGCTGACATCTCCTGAGGCAGCTCTAGCTCGTATGCTACCTTGCTAACTCGCTTCAGGATCAGATACGGTCCCACATATCGCTGACTTAGTTTTTCTCTTTTCCCAAATCTTGTCACCCCTTTCATAGGAGCCACTTTGAGGAACACCAAATCTCCGACATTGAATTCCAGTGGTCTACGCCGGACATCTGCATAACTCTTCTGCCGGCTCTGAGCAGCCTCTATCCGTTGTTGAATGTTCTATATAGCTCGGGTGGTGCTGTCGATGACCTCTGTTGTGAGCCCCATCTCCTTCTTTTCACCACCTTCGTACCAACAGATCGGAGACCTACATCTCCTCCCGTACAAAGCTTCATAAGGTGCCATTCCGATAGTAGCTTGGTAGCTGTTATTGTAAGCGAATTCCGCTAAACATAGGTATCGGCACCAGCTCCCTTTGAAATCCAAGGCACAAGCTCGTAACATGTCCTCCAGTACTTGATTCACTTGTTTAGTTTGCCCGTTAGTCTGAGGGTGAAAGGCGGTACTGAATCGTAGTTTGGTGCCGAGAGACTTCTGAACACACTCCCAAAAATGGGAAGTAAAGCGACCATCCCTATCTGAGATGATGGTCTTGGGAACCCCATGAAGCCAGATTATCTCCTTAACATATAATTGAGCCAGTTGCTCAATAGAATATGTTATCCTGATGGCTAGGAAGTGAGCTGACTTCGTCAATCTGTCCACAATTACCCATATTGCATCATATCCGTTTGTAGTCTTGGGAAGTCCTGAAATGAAATCCATAGAAATATCTTCCCATTTCCACTCCGGAATTGGAAGTGGCTGCAGAACTCCCGCGGGTCGCTGATGTTCCACCTTCACTCGTTGGCAGGTCAGGCAAGTGCCAACATGCTGAGCCACATCTCTCTTCATACCGGACCACCAGAATTTCTCCTTCAGGTCTTGATACATTTTGGTGGATCCTGGATGCATCGAATAAGGGGTTCCATGAGCTTCTGCCAATATTTCTCTTCATAGCTTCGGATCATTAGGGATACATAGGCGATCCCCGAGGTAGAGTACTCCCCCGTCGGCGATACGAAAACCATCGCCCTTTCCTTCTAGGATTTCCTGCCTGATTCTCTGAAGACTCGGATCCCCATTTTGTTTTTCCAATATATCATTGAACAGCGTCGGTGATATTGTCATGGTAGAAAGTTGTCCGGAGATGACCTCGACCCCAAAATTCACAATCTCTCTTTCGAGTGGTCGGGGTAATATAGATAGGGACATCAAGGTGGCACTTGCCTTACGGCTGAGTGCATCAGCCACCTTGTTTGCCTTCCCTGGATGGTAGAAGATCTCACAGTCGTAGTCCTTCACCAACTCAAGCCATCGGCGTTGTCTCATATTGAGGTCTTTCTGAGTGAAGAAATATCGCAGACTCTGGTGGTCTGTGTAAATCCTACACTGCACCCCATACAGATAATGCCTCCATATCTTAAGAGCGAAGACCACCGCGGCCAATTCCAGATCATGATTGGGGTAATTCTGTTCATGATCCTTAAGTTGTCTAGAGGCGTAGGTAATAACCTTTCCATTCTGCATAAGTACCGCTCCAAGTCCCAGTTTGGAGGCATCACTATATATGTCAAAGCTCTGATTACCTTCTCAGCATATGATTGACTAGTGTCATCAATAACTCCATGGTATAAGTATATGCATATGTCATAATTACATTCCTATTATATATTTATTTTTTTGGAGTAAATCTAACAACAGTAGGTTTCCGAAATATTAGTTCTCCACCTGAGTTACGGATTATATCAGTTGTATGGTCATTATAGAATAGGCGAATCTTATTTATAGTACGCACTCTTATATAATTATCATTTGCTTTATGTAATTTAATACCATTATGTTATATGATTGGTAACTCACTGTTAATACCAGGTTCACCTCAACTACCAACATTATGATGGTGCTCCATTCATACCAGGTTTATGAACATAAGGTTGAATCACACTCATGACAAATTGTATTATGACTAACTTAGACCTTATTGGTTCACAAAAACTAACCGAACTCAATGAAGTAGATGAGCTGCCATCATGCCCATAATAAAGAACATCATGGCAGTAACTATCACTCCCTCGTTCATCTCCCCTTGGCTTGCCTCAGGATCTTCTACCGTCTCCATCGGATCCTCCTCCTCTATCTCGGGAACCTCCTTAGCCACTTCGGGGTCTTCCTCGAACACCCCGGGGTCATCCTCGAACACCCCGGGGTCTTCCTCAATCATCTCAAGCATCTCGGGATCTTCCTCAAGCACCTCTAGATCTTCCTCGCTCATTGGGTCTTTCTCAAACATCTCGAGCATCTCGGGGTCCTCCTCATACATCTCGGGATCCTCCTCATACATCTCGGGGTCCTCCTCGTACATCTCGGGATCCTCCTCATACATCTCGGGGTCCTCCTCGTACATCTCGGGGTCCTCCTCATACATCTCGGGATCTTCCTCCGAGTCCCCCTGATCCTCCAGAAACACATGATGAAGAAGTTGCCTACACAATTCCGTATATGAGATACGGCATCCATGCTGCCCCCAGATCTGATAAGCAACCTCTCTCGCACGGTTGGGCAATGAACGAAGCAGAGCTCCAATCCGATGGTCATCCATGATTGGAAACCCTTCCTGCTCAAGTTTCCAGAATAGCCGGTCTAACTTCCCCATATTCCCCTGAATCCCAAGGACCGGACCATACTCCACCTCCTCTATTTGCTCCAGCAGCTCATGACTCCGCCCGTGGTAACGACTCATGGTGCCGATCTCATGCAACATCTGGAATTGAAAAAAACAACACAGTCAGTACGGAACTGACAAAACCAGTACAGAACTAGTTTTTTTTTCCAATTCACAAATATATACAGAGAAAGGCACGCAAGATAAACTCAATTTCCCTTTACCTTAATAATTACAATAATACATTTTTTCCCCTATCCCTACCAGCATATCTGCTCTAAAGTATTTGATTCATAAAAGGAGATAAATTATCATCCATACTTGTATACGCTAGAATTTATACAAGAAAACATAAAACATGCATAGAGGTACTTACTTGGAAGCGGCAGGAAGGAGGCTTAATGTGTGTGTAGTGAGATGACAATCGCTCTGATACCAACCTATAACGCCCGGTTTTTTTTAAAAGCGGCGTTACGCTAAACATACATGTGCATATAAAATATCTTAATGCAGCGGAATAACTAGTACTTAAATCATATGCACATGTTTGGGTTATCATTCATGGACATGGTGACATTATGCTTAACATATTACCAGCATACCTAGCATCATGATATCAACTTTCCATAACTTATTCATAAGCATTTTAGGTAACATATTATCAGCATGCATAGCATCATGATATCAACTTTCCATGACTTATTCATAAGCATTTCAGGTAGCAAGTAGTTTATCCATAACTTCACGTATAGTAGGTTGTTTCTTAGGCATAACTATCATAAGTCGAGCATAAACCAAAAGAAGCATTGTCAGATCACAAAACATGCAATAAGTGAAATGAGAGGGTTTCTTGGCCATGTCACTACTACACACCCATGTTCTTGCCTCTCCTGCTGCTTCCCTTAGAAATCTCTTGCTTGATCTGCGGTATAAGAAAATAAGACTATAAGCACGGAGGCTTAGTAAGACCTTTTTCCTACTCACAAAAATCCATACGTCGTATAAACATGAACATAATGCTTCAATCCTACATATCATAGCATACTTCTTATCATAAACATCTACACAGTCATGGCATCATCGTTTTAGCATAAACATCAATAAAATCATGGCATCAGAATTTAGCATGAACATAGATATCATCATGGCATCATAATCTGGCATGAACACAAATACAATCATGGCATCATAATTTAGCATGAACATAAATAAAATCATGGCATCATAATTTGGCATGAACATGAATAAAATCATGGCATTATAATTTAGCATGAAAATAAATAAAATCATGGCATCATAATTTAGCATGAACATAATAAAACCATGGCATCATAATTTAGCATGCACATAAATAGAGTCATGGCATCATAATTTAGCATGAACATACATAAACATAAATAAAATCATTTGCATAAACATACTTTGCATTAATGTACCTTGCATAAACTTACTTTGCATAAGCATACTTATCATAAATATAATGCATAACATGGATGGATGCATGGGCAATGCATATATCATAAGGATGCTTAGTTAAAAATCATACTTTTAGATACTTAAACATAATCATAACATTCATTGGGGCCCTGGCTCGTACCACATTCGTACATCATATGCGCGCATCCCTAAGTAAATACGAGGTAGCTAATCTCGACCTACTAGGGTAAGGACAGCTTCATCGGTAGTCCCGAACCGTAAGGATAGCTTCATCGGTAGTCCCGAACCGTGGACAGCTTCATCGGTAGTCCAGAACCGTGGACCTTATTCAGGGCCGGTACAAGCCCATTCTTAAAAATTAAATACTTTCACATGCTTCTTCATTCATAAAACATTCATAGCATATTCATTCATTCTTAATGCCTAACATCATCATTATGCCTTGAAGGCATGAACCTTATCTTCATTCGTCATTTTCATTCCATATCATCATTATGCCTTGAAAGCATGAACTTTAACTTTATTCATCATTTTCATCCATAAACATGACATGCATACATATCATTCACAACTCATGGCATACATACATATTATTCATAAATCATGGCATACCTACGTAACCAGCATCTTAATTCATAAAAACACATACATGGTCATGGTACGTAGGTAATTCATAAAAACATGCATGGTCATGGTACATAGGAAAACATGCCTAGATCCTTTCCTACATGATACATTTCCTTAGGTTCATGACACATGATCTAAGCATTTATGAATCATCATACAAATGACCTATCATACAATTCATGTCCCATAAGCTAGGGTTTTGGTTGACATAAAATTCTCCCATCATAATTAAACATATCCATACATCTTAGTACCCTATAAACATACATCCTCGTGGTCTTAACTCAACCCTAGCCCTAGGTTATGGCCTTGGCCGAAACCTTAAGGAAACCTAGGCCCATGGAAAACTTCATATGAATCACCTATATCATCATATACAAACATACAATGCCATAGAAAACATTCGATCCCTTAATTAAGGTTAACCCTAATCCTTTAACCCTTGATTTGCTCTTGGACGAAACTCAAAGGGTCCCTAAAATTCATGAAAAATTCTTGAAAATACAATTACTATCCATCATGTCATAGGGGAACCAAAATTAACATGTTGAATGGTTAGATCAAGGTCCAACCATGGCTTAGGGTTCTTGGACGAAATTCATAAGGGTTATTAATCATGTCAAAATTCATATGAATCACTACTAACATCGCTTACATCATAAGAAGACTTAAGAACCATCATTTGAGAGTTAAAAAGCTAATCCTAGCCATGAAACTTGAAGGTGGCAGAAACCCTAAGTCCTTCTTCATGGATTTCCATCTTAGATCTCAAATCAAAAAGCTTAGATCATATCCATATCAAGAAAAACCATTACACCACAGGTGAGGGGGTCTTACCTTGGTTTACCTTGATTTTAGACCTTAGATGGGGAGGAGGATGAAGACCTTGTTGTCTCTTGACCACCCCTAGCCTTTGCAACCTTGTAAAAACCTTGGATCTTGGAAGAGACCCTCTTGTGAAGCTTTTCCAAAGGGAAACCTCTCCTTGAGGTTTCGGCTAAGATGAGGAAGGAAGAGGGAGAGGGAAGGACTTGGTGGAAGAAGCAAAGTAACCCCCCATGCCACCTCTTTATACCTCATTAAGGAGGCAAGTGAAGAGTCATGGTGTCTCTTCTCTTCATGACTCTTCGTTTTCCCCTAAGACTTAACCAATATCCACTTCATCCTCTTCTAGCACTCCCTTGCTAGGTGAATTGGTTAGTGCATGCATGGTTGTAGACTAGGTTCAAGTTTCAATCCTTGGTGCATGCACTTTATTTTTATTTTCTTTTTATTTTATTTTTTCTTATTTTTGAAAATTCCCTAAAATTCACCCATAATCATGCTAAAATTCCTAATTACAGTTCTTTTATATTTATAGTAAATTCTACCTAATTAAAACCCATTTTTGGAGCCCATATAAGACCCATTAGTACTTAACTTCTCAATTTAAATAGGAAAATCATGCTAAAACTCACACATAATCCTACTAATATTCCTAATTAAAATCCATTTATATTTATATTAAATTTTGCCTAAAATCTACTGATAATCATGGTACTAGAAAGCCCATATAAGGCCCATTAGTACTTAGTTTCTCAATTTAAATGAGAAAATCATGGATTTCTAAGCTAAGGTTCGTAGTAATATCTCTAGGTCCCTCGGAAAATTATCTAGACATGATCAATATTTTAAAGAAAATATTAAGAAAATTTTTCGGGTCGTTACAATCCCCCATACCTCGTGAAAGTTCATCCTCGAACTTAGAATAACTCCGGGTACTTGCACCTCATCTCATCCTCGCGTTCCCAGGTAGCTTCCTCGAACCGTTGACTTTGCCATAAAACCTTGACTAAGGGTACTTCCTTACTCCTCAACTTCTTGACTTCCCGATCCAAGATCTGGATTGGTCTGCTTTCATAACTTAGGTCCTCTTGAACTTGTACTGTCTGCGGTTCAATCACTTGATCTATATCTGGAATACACTTCTTAAGCATTGACACATGGAACACGTTATGAATAGCTGACATCTCCTGAGGCAGCTCTAGCTCGTATGCTACCTTGCTAACTTGCTTCAGGATCAGATACGGTCCCACATATCGCTGACTCAGTTTTCCTCTTTTCCCAAATCTTGTCACCCCTTTCATAGGAGCCACTTTAAGGAACACCAAATCTTCGACATTGAATTCCAGTGGTCTACGCCGGACATCTGCATAACTCTTCTGCCGGCTCTGATCAGCCTCTATCCGTTGTTCAATGTTTTGTATAGCTCGGGTGGTGCTGTCGATGACCTCCGTTGTGAGCCCCATCTCCTTCTTTTCACCACCTTCGTACCAACAGATCGGAGACCTACATCTCCTCCCGTACAAAGCTTCATAAGGTGCCATTCCGATAGTAGCTTGGTAGCTATTATTGTAAGCGAATTCCGCTAAACATAGGTATCGGCACCAGCTCCCTTTGAAATCCAAGGCACAAGCTCGTAACATGTCCTCCAGTACTTGATTCACTCGTTCAGTTTGCCCGTCAGTCTGAGGGTGAAAGGCGGTACTGAATCATAGTTTGGTGCCGAGAGACTTCTGAACACACTCCCAAAAATGGGAAGTAAAGCGACCATCCCTATCTGAGATGATGGTCTTGGGAACCCCATGAAGCCTGATTATCTCCTTAACATATAATTGAGCCAGTTGCTCAATAGAATATGTTATCCTGATGGCTAAGAAGTGAGCTGACTTCGTCAATCTGTCCACAATTACCCATATTGCATCATATCCGTTTGTAGTCTTGGGAAGTCTTGAAATGAAATCCATAGAAATATCTTCCTATTTTCACTCCGGAATTGGAAGTGGCTGCAGAACTCCCGCGGGTCGCTGATGTTCCGCCTTCACTCGTTGGCAGGTCAGGCAAGTGCCAACATGCTGAGCCACATCTCTCTTCATACCGGACCACCAGAATTTCTCCTTCAGGTCTAGATACATTTTGGTGGATCCTGGATGCATCGAATAAGGGGTTCCATGAGCTTCTGCCAATATTTCTCTCCGTAGCTTCGGATCATTAGGGATACATAGGCGATCCCCGAGGTAGAGTACTCCCCCGTCGGCGATACGAAAACCATCGCCCTTTCCTTCTAGGATTTCCTGCCTGATTCTCTGAAGACTCGGATCCCCATTTTGTTTTTCCAATATATCATTGAACAGCGTCGGTGATATTGTCATGGTAGAAAGCTGTCCGGAGATGACCTCGACCCCAAAATTCACAATCTCTCTTTCGAGTGGTCGGGGTAATATAGATAGGGACATCAAGGTGGCACTTGCCTTACGGCTGAGTGCATCAGCCACCTTGTTTGCCTTCCCTGGATGGTAGAAGATCTCACAGTCGTAGTCCTTCACCAACTCAAGCCATCGGCGTTGTCTCATATTGAGGTCTTTCTGAGTGAAGAAATATCGCAGACTCTGGTGGTCTGTGTAAACCCTACACTGCACCCCATACAGATAATGCCTCCATATCTTAAGAGCGAAGACCACCGCGGCCAGTTCCAGATCATGAGTGGGGTAATTCTGTTCATGTTCCTTAAGTTGTCTAGAGGCGTAGGCAATAACCTTTCCATTCTGCATAAGTACCGCTCCAAGTCCCAGTTTGGAGGCATCGCTATATATGTCAAAGCTCTGATTACCTTCTCAGCATATGATTGACTAGTGTAATCAATAACTCCATGGTATAAGTATATGCATATGTCATAATTACATTCCTATTATATATTTATTTTTTTTTGGGTAAATCTAACAACAGTAGGTTTCCGAAATATTAGTTCTCCACCTGAGTTACGGATTATATCAGTTGTATGGTCATTATAGAATAGGTGAATCTTATTTATAGTACTCACTCTCATATCATTATCATTTGCTTTATGTAATTTAATACCATTATGTTATATGATTGGTAACTCACTGTTAATACCAGGTTCACCTCAACTACCAACATTATGATGGTGCTCCATTCATACCAGGTTTATGAACATAAGGTTGAATCACACTCATGACAAATTGTATTATGACTAACTTAGACCTTATTGGTTCACAAAAACTAACCGAACTCAACGAAGTAGATGAGCTGCCATCATGCCCATAATAAAGAACATCATGGAAGTAACTATCACTCGCTCGTTCATCTCCCCTTGGCCTGCCTTAGGATCTTCTACCGTCTCCATCGGATCCTCCTCCTCTATCTCGGGAACCTCCTCAGCCACTTCGAGGTCTTCCTCGAACACCCCAGGGTCTTCCTCAAACATCTCAAGCATCTCGGGATCTTCCTCAAGCACCTCGAGATCTTCCTCGCTCATTGGGTCTTCCTCAAACATCTCGAGCATCTCGGGGTCCTCCTCATACATCTCGGGATCCTCCTCATACATCTCGGGGTCCTCCTCGTACATCTCAGGATCCTCCTCATACATCTCGGGGTCCTCCTCGTACATCTCGGAGTCCTCCTCATACATCTCGGGATCTTCATCCGAGTCCCCCAGATCCTCCGGAAACACATGATGAAGAAGTTGCCTACACAATTCCGTATATGAGATACGGCATCCATGCTGCCCCCAGATCTGATAAGCAACCTCTCTCACACGGTTGGGCAATGAACGAAGCAGAGCTCCAATCCTATGGTCATCCATGATTGGAAACTCTTCTTGCTCAAGTTTCCAGAATAGCCGGTGTAACTTCCCCATATTGCCCTGAATCCCAAGGACCGAACTATACTCCACCTCCTCTATTTGTTCTAGCAGCTCATGACCCCGCCCGTGGTAACGACTCATGGTGCCGATCTCATACAACATCTGGAATTGATAAAAACAACACAGTCAGTACGGAACTGACAAAACCAGTACAGAACTAGTTTTTTTTTCCAATTCACAAATATATACAGAGAAAGGCATGCAATATAAACTCGATTTCCCTTTACCTTAATAATTACAATAATACATTTTTTTCCCTATCCCTACCCGCATATCTGCTCTAAAGTATTTGATTCATAAAAGGAGATAAATTATCATCCATACTTGTATACGCTAGAATTTATACAAGAAAACATAAAGCATGCATAGAGGTACTTACTTGGAAGCGGTAGGAAGGAGGCTTGATGTGTGTGTAGTGAGATGGCAACCGCTCTGATACCAACCTGTAACGCCGCTTTTTTTTTTTAAAAGCGGCGTTACGCTAAACATACATGTGCATATAAAACATCTTAATACAGCGGAATAACTAGTACTTAAATCATATGCACATATCTGGGTTATCATTCATGGATATGGTGACATTATGCTAAACATATTACCAGCATACCTAGCATCATGATATCAACTTTCCATAACTTATTCATAAGCATTTTAGGTAACATATTATCAGCATGCATAGCATCATGATATCAACTTTCCATGACTTATTCATAAGCATTTCAGGTAGCAAGTAGTTTATCCATAACTTCACGTATAGTAGGTTGTTTCTTAGGAATAACTATCATAAGTCGAGCATAAACCAAAATAAGCATTGTCAGATCACAAAACATGCAATAAGTGAAATGAGAGGGTTTCTTGGCCATGTCACTACTACACACCCATGTTCTTGCCTCTCCTGCTGCTTCCCTTAGAAATCTCTTGCTTGATCTGCGGTATAAGAAAATAAGACTATAAGCACGGAGGCTTAGTAAGACCTTTTTCCTACTCACAAAAATCCATACGTCGTATAAACATGAACATAATGCTTCAATCCTACATATCATAGCATACTTCTTATCATAAACATCTACACAGTCATGGCATCATCGTTTTAGCATAAACATCAATAAAATCATGGCATCAGAATTTAGCATGAACATAGATATCATCATGGCATCATAATCTGGCATGAACATAAATACAATCATGGCATCATAATTTAGCATTAACATAAATAAAATCATGACATCATAATTTAGCATGAACATAAATAAAATCATGGCATCATAATTTGGTGAGAAAATGAATAAAATCATGGCATAATAATTTAGTATGAACATAAATAAAATCATGGCATCATAATTTAGCATGAACATAATAAAACCGTGGCATCATAATTTAGCATGCACATAAATAGAGTCATGACATCATAATTTAGCATGAACATACATAAACATAAATAAAATCATTTGCATAAACATACTTTGCATTAATGTACCTTGCGTAAACTTATTTTGCATAAGCATACTTATCATAAACATAATGCATAACATGGATGGATGCATGGGCAATGCATATATCATAAGGATGCTTAGTTAAAAATCATACTTTTAGATACTTAAACATAATCATAACATTCATTGGGGCCCTGGCTTGTACCACATTCATACATCATATGCGCGCATCCCTAAGTAAATACGAGGTAGCTAATCTCGACCTACTAGGGTAAGGACAGCTTCATCGGTAGTCCCGAACCGTAAGGATAGCTTCATCGGTAGTCCCGATCCGTGGACAGCTTCATCGGTAGTCCAGAACCGTGGACCTTATTCAGGTCCGGTACAAGCCCATTCTTAAAAATAAAATACTTTCACATGCTTCTTCATTCATAAAACATTCATAGCATATTCATTCATTCTTAATGCTTAACATCATCATTATGCCTTGAAGGCATGAACCTTATCTTCATTCGTCATTTTCATTCCATATCATCATTATGCCTTGAAAGCATGAACTTTAACTTTATTCATCATTTTCATCCATAAACATGACATGCATACATATCATTCACAACTCATGGCATACATACATATTATTCATAAATCATGGCATACCTACGTAACCAGCATCTTAATTCATAAAAACACATGCATGGTCATGGTACGTAGGTAATTCATAAAAACATGCATGGTCATGGTACATAGGAAAACATGCCTAGATCCTTTCCTACATGATACATTTCCTTAGGTTCATGCCACATGATCTAAGCATTTATGAATCATCATACAAATGACCTATCATACAATTCATGTCCCATAAGTTAGGGTTTTGGTTGACATAAAATTCTCCCATCATAATTAAACATATCCATACATCTTAGTACCCTATAAACATACATCCTTGTGGTCTTAACTCAAACCTAGCCCTAGGTTATGGCCTTGGCCAAAACCTTAAGGGAACCTAGGTCCATGGAAAACTTCATATGAATCACCTATATCATCTTATACAAACATACAATGCCATAGAAAACATTCGATCCCATAATTAAGGTTAACCCTAATCCTTTAACCCTTGATTTGCTCTTGGCCGAAACTCAAAGGGTCCCTAAAATTCATGAAAAATTCTTGAAAACACAATTACTATCCATCATGTCATAGGGGAACCAAAATTAACATGTTGAATGGTTAGATCAAGGTCCAACCATGGCTTAGGGTTCATGGCCGAAATTCATAAGGGCTATTAATCATGTCAAAATTCATATGAATCACTACTATCATCGCTTACATCATAAGAAGACTTAAGAACCATCATTTGAGAGTTAAAAAGCTAATCCTAGCCATGAAACTTGAAGGTGGCCGAAACCCTAAGTCCTTCTTTATGGATTTTCATCTTAGATCTCAAATCAAAAAGCTTAGATCATATCCATATCAAGAAAAACCATTACACCACAGGTGAGGGGGTCTTACCTTGGTTTACCTTGATTTTAGATCTTAGATGGGGAGGAGGATGAAGACCTTGTTGTCTCTTGACCACCCCTAGCCTTTGCAACCTTGTAAAAACCTTGGATCTTGGAAGAGACCCTCTTGTGAAGCTTTTCCAAAGGGAAACCTCTCCTTGAGGTTTCGGCTAAGATGAGGAAGGAAGAGGGAGAGGGAAGGACTTGGTGGAAGAAGCAAAGTAACCCCCCATGCCACCTCTTTATACCTCATTAAGGAGGCAAGTGAAGAGTCATGGTGTCTCTTCCCTTCATGACTTTTCGTTTTCCCCTAAGCCTTAACCAAAATCCACTTCATCCTCTACTAGCACTCCCTTGCTAGGTGAATTGGTTAGTGCATGCATGGTTGTAGACTAGGTCCAAGTTTCAATCCTTGGTGCATGCACTTTATTTTTATTTTCTTTTTATTTCAATTTTCCTTATTTTCGAAAATTCCCTAAAATTCACCCATAATCATGCTAAAATTCCTAATTACAATTCTTTTATATTTATAGTAAATTCTATCTAATTAAAACCCATTTTTGGAGCCCATATAAGGCCCATTATTACTTAACTTCTCAATTTAAATAGGAAAATCATGCTAAAACTCACCCATAATCTTACTAATATTCCTAATTAAAATTTATTTATATTTATATTAAATTTTGCCTAAAATCTACCGATAATCATGGTACTAGAAATCCCATATAAGGCCCATTAGTACTTAGTTTCTCAATTTAAATGAGAAAATCATGGATTTCTAGGCTAAGGTTCGTACTAATATCTCTAGGTCCCTCGGAAAATTATCTAGACATGATCAATATTTTAAAGAAAATATTACGAAAATTTTCCGGGTCGTTACAGTAGACTGGTTGTTAAGTTTAAACATACTCCCCCTTAAACCTAGGGGTTCTCCCAAAACTCGTAATAGTCCTAAACAAATAGGTGGACCGATCACCAAGGCGGCCAGATCGATCTGTGGACCGATCAAACCCAACACAGAATGTTTCTAACAATTTTCGCAGCATAGGTGGATCGGTCAGGATGACCGATCAGGCCAACCCCTAATCGGTCTGTGGACCAATCAGCCCTACGCCTGATCGGTCTGTGGACCGATCAGGTATCAGAAGTTTTCTGATACGATTTCAGAAATGGCAGTATTAGACTTCCTATCGATCGGATGGATATTGGAGGTGTTTTCTTGACTAGACTTGATCCCCTAACGAGAATCAAAAGTCCTTATGGATTTAACAACCACCCAATCAAGCGAAGTCATAATCAATCAAAACATCCATTCAACCAATTCAAACCAAGTTTGTATCAAGATAAGTCTCCAATCAAGTTTCCTTGATTGGAATGTCCATGTATGATCATGGAGCCAAATTCACATATGCTATGCATTAATTGGTTTTTCCCATACTTGGTCAACTTAATGATTATTATCTCGTCAACCTAATTCATCAAGGGTTGCATTAACATTTTGAGTAATTAGGTTGATCCTAACATCTCACCCCATTTCTAGCAAACAAAAACGTTTTATTAAACCTTATAGTTTGTGTGAGATGTCCCCATGTTGCCCAATAATTGTTTCCCAACAATTAGAAATAATCATGAAGGGTTTTATATGCTTTTCAACCCTAAGAAGCACGACACATTCCCAATTCCCTTCGTAGGAAACTAAATTCATTCTCGGGGAGTGGTTTAGTGAAAATGTCTGCTAGGTTCGATTTGGACTCTACATGTGAGAGTACAATATCTCCTCTAGCAATATGATCTCTAATGAAGTGGTGACGCACTTCAATGTGCTTGGTTCTAGAGTGATGGACTGGATTCTTTGTGAGGTTTATTGTGCTTTTGTTGTCACACAACACTTGCACACCCTTGTAGATTAATCCATAGTCCTCTAGTGTATGAATCATCCACAACAATTGCGATACACTCTCTCCCATGGTGATATATTCTGCTTCAGTCGTGGAGAGAGCAACATAATGTTGCTTCCGACTTGACCAACTAACTAATGATGATCCTAAGAATTGGCAACCCCCACTTGTGCTCTTTCGATCCAACTTGCACCCAGCATAGTTGGAATCAGTATAGCCAATTAAGTCAAACGACTCGGTACGGGGGTACCAAAGACCAACTCCAATTGTGCCCTTAAGGTATCTCAGAATCTCTTGACAGCAATTAAATGAGATTCCTTGGCACAGACTTGATACCTAGCGCACATACCCACAGCAAAAAGAATATCAGGTCGACTAGCTGTGAGGTATAGCAAACTCCCTATCATGCTCCGATATTGAGTTGGGTCAATAGGCTTACCACTCTCATCATTGTCTAAACGTGTGTTTGTAGCCATGGAAGTGGTTACCTCTTTAGAATCACTCATGTTAAATTTTCGGAGCATCTCTTGAGTGTATTTTGATTGGTGCACATGGATTCTGTCATGAGTTTGCTTGATTTCGAGTCCAAGGAAGAAGATCATCTCTCCCACTAGACTCATCTCAAATTCACTCTCCATGTGTCCAATAAATTCATTCAAATATCCCTTATTGTTTGAGCCACAAATTATGTCATCGATATACACTTGGGCTACAAATATATTGTCACCATCTCTTCGTAGAAATAGTGTAGGGTCTATTTGTCCTCTCACGAAGCCCTTCTCGATTAGAAATGTCGACAACCGCTCATACCAAGCTCGGGGTGCTTGTTTAAGGCAGTAGAGCGCCTTCTTGAGCTTGAACACGTGGTTTGGAAATTCGAATTCTCAAACTCCGGAGGTTGTTCGACATAGACCTCTTCTCTTATGGAACCATTTAGAAAGGCCGATTTGACATCCATTTGGTAGAGCTTGAAACTTCGATGTGCTGCAAATGCAAGCATCAATCGGATGGATTCTAATCGTGCCACGGGAGCATAGGTCTCATCGTAATCAAGGCCTTCAACTTGACTGTAGCCCTTGGCTACTAAGCGTACCTTGTTTCTTACGATTTCTCCCTTATGGTTTAACTTATTTTTGAAGACCCATTTGGTTCCAATAATGGTGGTCTTCTTAGGTCTAGGGACTAAGTCCCAAACTTAACTTCTCTCGAATTGACCTAGTTCGTCTTGCATGCAATGATCCAATCGGGATCATTTAATGCCTCGTCAATTTTCCTAGGTTCAATTTCGGAAATTAGGGCAACTTCATTAGCCTCATTCCTAACGAATAATCTAGTCCTAACCCCATGATGGATATCTCCAATAATTTGGTCTTGGGGATGACAAGAGGCTAACCTAGTTTGCCTTGGTGTTGGTGGTGCTTCTTGGATGGTGTCACTAGACACAGGCTCAGCCTCAGATCCGGCTGATCTATGAGTTGTCTAGGCTCACCGTCATCAGACTCATCACCACCATCTACAACACTTGGACCTCCATCCAAACTTAGTTTCCTAAGTTCGAATTGAACTCCTTCTACATCTTCTGATTGATCATTTACTTTTGGAATTTCCTCGAAAACATCATCAGAAGACTCTTCAACCAATCTAGACTTCTTGTTATAGACTCGGTAAGCTTTGCTAACGAGGGAGTACCCGACCAGTATCCCTTCATCAGCTTTTGCTGTGAACTTTCCAAGGTGGTCCTTGGTGTTTAGAATAAACACCTTACAACCAAACACCCTAAAATGTTTAACTGTAGGTGGTTTTCCAAACCAAAGTTTGTGAGGAGTCTTTCCTAGAAATCTGTGAATGAGGACTCGGTTTTGCACGTAGCAAGCTGTGTTCACAGCTTTAGCCCATAAGTAACTCGGTAAGGAGTACTCATTGAGCATGCTTCATGTAGCCTCTAGTAAGACTCGGTTCTTCCTCTCCACAACACCATTTTGTTGTGGTGTTCTAGGAGTAGAGAACTCGTGTCTATACCCTCTCTCTTGACAAAACTCATAAAATCTTTGATTTTGAAATTCGCCTCCATGATCACTTCTAATTGTTTTAATTGTTGATGATTTTTCATTTTCAACTCTTCTACAAAATGAAATAAAAACATCTAAGGTTTGATCCTTATATTTTAGAAAATAGGTCCATGTACATCTAGTAAAATCATCAATGATCACAAAACAATATCTACTACCGTTCAAGGATATAATAGTGCTACAATCAAACAAGTCCATGTGAAGTAAATCCAAAGCGGTAGAAGTACTTACAGCGCTTTTACCTTTATGTGCAGATTTCGTTTGCTTACCCATTTGACATGCATCACAAATCTTTTCCTTTTCATACTTGATGCTTGGTAAGCCACGAACTAGTCCCTTGTTGGTCAACTTCCGGATATTCTTCATGTTTACGTGTGCTAGTCTCCGGTGCCAAAGGTTAGACTCATCTTCTCTCGACATGAAACACTTAACGAAAGCATTAGTAGCACTTTTAAAAGAAACTTGATAAATATTATCTACTCTTGTGCCTACTAGTACCGTGTCAAATGTGTCATGTTGTCTAACTAGACATTAACTTGATTGAAAATCAATTGTGTAACCCGCATCACACAATTGACTGACACTTAGGAGATTAAATGTCATCCCCTTGACTAGAAGGGCATTCTTAATCCTAAGACATTCGGATATTTGAATGTCTCCTATTCCTATAACCTTAAGACTACCATTATTACCAAAGGAAACATTACCTCTACTTTTTCTTTGAAGGGTAGTGAATAAGGATCTATCACCGGTCATATGTTTGGAGCACCCACTATCAACGAACCAAGTTGATAGATGCTCCCCCTCAATCACGACCTACACAATACGAAAGATAGAAGATTTATGTGCCCAAATCTTGGGACCTAAGACACCTACTATGCAAACTTAGGCACCCATGCCTTGACCACTTTCCTTTGAACCCTAGGAGTCTTAAGTGGTCTAACATCAGTCCTAGACATTAAAGAAACAAATGATGGTTCTTTAGGTCGGTAACCAATACCGGCCTTGTTGTAGACCGCCCTTTGTTCATTTAAAATCATATCTAATGTCTTGGAGCTAGTTGAGAATTTCTCAAGAACACTCTTGAGTCTCTCAACCTCACTCTTCAAAGATTTGTTCTCATCTTCTAACATTTCTATATGCAAATCATCAATATCCTCATCCTTAGAGGATTTCAAATGCTCTACTTCAACTTTCAATGATTTAATCTTTTCTTTTGACTTCTTTAACAATTCGGTTAAACATGCAATGGTCCTATAACATTTGTCAAATTCGGGAGAGATTACCTCTTCATCATCCGAAGATGATGAAGCCGCTGTTGGTGCAGAATGCACCTAAGTCAAACCTGTGTTTTGATAATGGCAACATAGGTCAAAAGTTAAGTCTTTATTGTTTTCTAACAAGTTAATCTAGTGTGCAGTGAATGCCCTAGCAAAGGACTGCTAGGCACTGGCGAAGGAATGCCAGGGCAAAAAGCCCTAGCAAAGGACTGCTAGGCACTAGCGAAGGAATGCCAGAGTCAAAAGACCTAGCGAAGGACTGCTAGGCACCGGGCGAAGGACAGCTCGGCATCCAAGCCCTGACAAAGGACCGTCAGGCAAAAGTCCAACCAAAGGAGCGGTTGGCATCAGGTAAATTCTCCCGAGAGGAGTAGGTGAGGACGCGTTCCCTGTCGAGGGAACAGTAGGCGTCGGTTCGACCTGGGACTCCATTTTGGAGACCAAAGTCAGAACCAAGACAGCTAAGGCTGTATAAAATAATAATTAATTATTTTATTGTGTTTTGGACTAACCCTGGATGCAGGACCGAAGGAACGTGTGTCTGCAACTCAGAGAGCCTCAAAAGAGTGAGGCAGCAGCTGAGTAAGGCGCCCTGACTGTCCAGGGCGACCTCAAGGTGAACCAAAATCAAGCGCAGCAAAAAGGGCTTCAGCTGCTTACAGAGCAAGGCGCCCTCAGCAGCGAAGGCGCCCTCGTCAGTGAAGGCGCCCTCAGCAGCCAAGGCGCCTCCAGCCCAAGACTGCGAAGCTCCAGCCTTATCCACAGCCGAGATTTCTGTGCGGAAGAAGTTAGCCAAGGCGCCCTCAGCGACCAGGGCGCCCCAGAGGTCAAACCTCATCCCTATTCGGGTGGGATAAAGCTTGACCGAGCGAAGTGTGGATCGGCTGACACGTGGCAGGGCGCCCCCGACGTCCAGGGAGCCCTTGGTGCTATAAATAGCACCCCTCGACCCCAAGCTTCAACAATCAACTTGATACCAAAGCTTCCATACTCTTCTGTGCTCACGCCTTGTTCCAGAAAGTGCCCAACTCGAGCGACGACGTCCAGCTGCTCCGGAAAGTCAACCTACAACCGAACGTCGGTAACAGAAGAAATTTCTTTTAAAAGTTTATAGTGCTATACTTGTAAATCTCTTTCTGTAAACTGATTTTGCGTTCATATAGAATTGCCCAAAGTAAACGATCAACGATCGTGGGCCTTGGAGTAGGAGTCGACCTAGGCTCCGAACCAAGTAAAAAATACTGTGTTCCCGTGGTTTGTTTATTTCCGCTGTGCAAATTACTCTCTCCATAAATTCGAAAAGTTTTGTCGATATTCACCCCCCCTCTATCGACTCTATCGATCCAACAAGTGGTATCAGAGCGGGGAAGTTCAAACCTGGTACAACCACCAGTTTGAAATTTTTTTTCGGATTTCTTTTTAATTTTATCATTCTATTTTCTTTATCATACGAATTTTTCGATATAAATTTCATTCGGTTTTTTTTTTGGCAAGGTTGGTGCAACACCCCTTGTCTTTAATTTATCCAGCACTGCTAATCCAAGACCAAGTCTTGGTAAATTTCTTTTAGCTTTCTTTTTCAGTCTAAATGGCCATGCAAGAGGGATTCAGCACCGCAAGACCTCCACTCTTCAGTGGAGAAGACTTTTCCTACTGGAAAAGCCGCATGGAGGTCCACCTGAAAATTCAGGTGGACATGTGGATCATTATCCAGTCCGGTCTGGAGATCCCCCGAAACGCTGATGGACTTCCTCAGAACTACTCCGAGTGGGACAACTCCCTAAAACGCAAGATAGAAGCCGACGCAAAAGCAACACAAACCCTACAATGCGGGCTGACAAAGGAAGAGCTGACCGCGTGGGCCCCTTCAACAGTGCAAAGGAGCTGTGGACAAAACTGATCGAGCTGCACGAAGGGACTTCAGACACCAGGATCAGCAAGAGGGATCTACTTCTGAACAAATTATACACTATCAAGATGGCGGACAACGAATCAGCAGCCCAGCTCCACGCACGAATCCAAGAGGTAATGAACGGTCTTCACACAATAGGTCACAAGGTCGAAAACCGTGACCTAATAAGGTATGCCCTAAACGCTTTCCCTAGAAGTACCTTGTGGGCATCTATGGTAGATGCGTACAAGGTCTCTAGAGATCTTTCTAAAATAAAATTAGACGAATTATTTTCTGAACTAGAACTGCACGAACAAACTAACACCAATATGGTTGAGAAAGGTGTTGCTTTTCTTGCAGGCAAGACTGGAAGAACAACGAAGAAGAAGCCTGAACCTGAAACCGAATCTAACTCAGACTCAGATTCAGAAGAAGAAGAAAGAGATCAAACTAAGCTGGTCCGGCTCGC
>JAGFNQ010000480.1:96804-112148 GCA_024364735.1 Boesenbergia rotunda
AAAGAGGGGGGTTTTGGGAGTTACTCTTCCTTCCATCATTGCAATTTCTTCCTCATCCTCCCCTCATCCTAGCCGAACACCATAAGGGTGATTCTCCCTTGGAAAAGCTCCACAAGAGGTCTCATCTCCAAGATCTAAGGGTTTTCCAAGGATACAAGGACAAGGAGGCTCAAGGATCCAAAGATTTTGCAATTTTCTTCTCTTTTAAGGTCTAAAAATCAAGATCAACCAACGTAAGACTCCCTCACCTGTGGTATAATAGTTCTTTAGGATTTTCATGATTTTTGAGATAATATAAGGTGTGATTTTGGGTTTGGATGTTGAGAAAAATCATGTTCTAGACCCCTATGGGTTTCGGCCACCAAGATTTTGGGGTTCATGATGATGTTAAAAATCTTAATTATGCTTTCTAATGTGTTCTCATAATGTTTAGAGAATAATCATAATTTATGGGAATTTTTGGGGTACCCTAAGATCCCTTAGAGTTGGGTATCATTATAAGGATTTTCATGGCTAGAGGGGGGATTTAACCCTTCACTCATGTATCTTGTGTACCCATAAGGTACAAAGGGAGGTGGAAGGGATTTATGTGAAATTTTTACAAGGTTTTGTGACCTTATGGGGTTCGGCCAAGAAGGGCCTAGGGCCAAGGGTTAGGGACTTACCTCAAGTAAGGGCCTTAATGACCCTATGGTATGGTATGGTGAATGTTTAATGGTTGATTGGGGAAATTAATGGAATATTTCCATGCACCCATGTCTTCATGGGTTTCGGCCAGCCCTAGGAGGGAGACCTAAAGGTTAGGGTTAACCTTAATCATGAGCCCTAATGGCTCCCTATGGTCTTATAGGTAATGTATGGTTGTTCCTTTACCTTATGCTATCTCATATGTTTATGGAATTGATGGAACTCCTCCCATAAGTTTTGGCCAAGCAATGCATCAAGGGTTTGGGGTGGTGTTAGGGTTCGAAGAGTGATGGTTTATGCTTATTGTGAAGTATATATATAGGTTCAAGCATGTGGTAGAAATCATGTTACTTATAACCCTAACCTTAAGCACCATGCTTTATGTTGCATGTTATGATTGGATGCCATGCTTATTAGGGTTTATTATGAATGATATGTACGTATGCCATGTCTTATGAATGATAGATATGTATGCCATGTTTAGGAATAATTTGTATGTATGCCATGATTTATGAATGAATTGTGCATATGCCATGTTTAAGAATGGAAAGGAAGAATGAAGTTAAAGTTCATGCCTTTAAGGCATAACGATGATGTTAAGTATGATGAATGAATGAATATATGATGATGTTAAGTATGATGAATGAATGAATATGCTATGAATGATGATGAATGAAAAGCATGTGAAAGCATTTTATTTTATTTTATGGGCTTGTACCGGACCTAAGTAAGGTCCACGGTTCTGGACTACCGATGAAGCTGTCCACGGTTCGGGACTACCGATGAAGCTGTCCTTATGGTTCGGGACTACCGATGAAGCTGTCCTTACTCTAGTAGGTCGATATTAGCTACCTCGTATTTACTTAGGGATGCGCGCATATGATGAATGAATGTGGTACAAGCCAGGGCCCAATGAATGTTATGATTATGTTAAAAGTATTTAAAAGCATGATGTTTTAAAGATTAAGCATCCTTATCTATATATGTGCATTTGCTCATGCATTCATCCATGTTATGCATTATGTTTACGAAAAATATGTTTACGAAAAGTATGTTTATGAAAAGTATGTTTATGCTAGTTTAAGATGCCATGATTTATTTATGTTTCTGTCAAATTATGATGCCATGATTTATTTATGTTTCTGTCAAATTATGATGCCATGATTTATTATGTTCATGCAAGTTTAGGATGTCATGATTTAATTATGTTTATGCTAAGTTAGAATGTCATGGTTTTATTTATGTTCATGCTAGTTTAGGATGCCATGATTTAATTATGTTTATGCTAAGTTAGAATGCCATGGTTTTATTTATATTCATGCTAGTTTAGGATGCCATGATTTAATTATGTTTATGCTAAGTTAGAATGCCATGATTTTAATTATGTCTATACTAATTTATGATGCCATGATTTAACTATGTTATGCTAAGTTAGGACGCCATGATTTTATTTATGTTCATGCTAAGAATGTTTATGAGGTTATGATTATTATGTTATGTCTATGCCAAGTGTTATGCCATGCCATGAATGTTTTATGGTTATGTTTATGCCATGCTACGAATGTGATGAAGTTATGTTCATGCCATGTCGAATGTATGCTAAGTGATGAAAAGGCTTATGTGCTAAGTAAAGCACTAAGTATGTTAATGTTTCATGTGCTCATGATGAAGTGATGAATGGTTTTAGTGAGTAGGAAAGAGTCTTACTAAGCCTGTGTGCTTATAGTTTTATTTCCTTATACCGCAGATTACGCAAGGGGACAGTAAGGAAGCAGCAGGAGGGCCTTAAAGCATGTGTGTGATAGTGACTTGGCCAAGAAACAATATGTTTGCTCGTCTTATGATAGAACGTTACTTACTATTATGTGCTTGAATGTGACTCTATGACATGATGCTAAGTATGACATGATGCTAAGTATGACATGATGCTGGATAGGACATGATGCTAAGTATGACATGATATGATGCTAAGTATAAAGTAAATATGCCAAATTCCCATGTTATAACGTTAGGAATGGTAGTAAGTGCATGTAGGTGTAAATTAGAGGTTTCCGTTGCATTATGATGTCTACATGCCCTAAGTATGTTAACGTAACGCCGCTTAGGAAAATGAAAAAAAAAATGCGGGCGTTACAAAGGGGTTCCGTGAGCTTCTGCCAATATTTCTCTCCGTAGCTTCGGATCATTAGGGATACATAGGCGATCCCCGAGGTAGAGTACTCCCCCGTCGGCGATACGAAAACCATCGCCCTTTCCTTCTAGGATCTCCTGCCTGATTCTCTGAAGACTCGGATCCCCATTTTGTTTTTCCAATATATCATTGAACAGCGTCGGTGATATTGTCATGGTAGAAAGCTGTCCGGAGATGACCTCGACCCCAAAGTTCACCAATTCTCTTTCGAGTGGTCGAGGTAATATAGATAGGGACATCAAGGTGACACTTGCCTTCCGGCTGAGTGCATCAGTCACCTTGTTTGCCTTCCCTGGATGGTAGAAGATCTCACAGTCGTAGTCCTTCACCAACTCAAGCCATCGACGTTGTCTCATATTGAGGCCTTTCTGAGTGAAGAAATATCGCAGACTCTGGTGGTCTGTGTAAATCCTACACTGCACCCCATACAGATAATGCCTCAATATCTTAAGAGCGAAAATCTCCGCGGCCAGTTCCAGATCATGAGTGGGGTAATTCTATTCATGTTCCTTAAGTTGTCTAGAGGCGTAGGCAATAACCTTTCCATTCTGCATAAGTACCGCTCCAAGTCCCAGTTTGGAGGCATCGCCATATAGGTCAAAGATCTGATTACCTTCTCAGCATATGATTGACTAGTGTCATCAATAACTCCATGGTATAAGTATATGCATATGTCATAATTACATACCTATTATATATTTATTTTTATTATGGGTAAACCTAACAATAGTAGGTTTCCGAAATATTAGTTCTCCACCTGAGTTACGGATTATATCAGTTGTATGGTCATTGTAGAATAGGCGAGTCTTATTTATAGTACGCACTCTCATATTATTATCATTTGCTTTATGTAATTTAATACTATTATGTTATATGATTGGTAACTCATTGTTAATACCAGGTTCACCTCAACTACAAACATTATGATGGTGCTCCATTCATACCAGGTTTATGAACGTAAGGTTGAATCACACTCATGACAAATTGTATTATGACTAACTTAGACCTTATTGGTTCACAAAAAAAACTCACTGAACTCAACGAAATAGATGAGCTGCCATCATGCCTATAATAAAGAACATCATGGCAGTAACTACCACTCCCTCGTTCATCTCCCCTTGGCCTGCCTCAGGATCTTCTACAGTCTCCATCGGATCCTCTTCCTCTATCTCGGGAACCTCCTCGAACACCCCGGGGTCTTCCTCAAACATCTCAAGCATCTCGGGATCTTCCTCAAGCACCTCGAGATCTTCCTCGCTCATCGGGTCTTCCTCAAACATCTCGAGCATCTCGGGGTCCTCCTCATACATCTCGGGATCCTCCTCACACATCTCGGGGTCCTCCTCGTAGATCTTGGGATCCTCCTTATACATCTCGGGATCCTCCTCATACATCTCGGGGTCCTCCTCGTACATCTCGGGGTCCTCCTCATACATCTCGGGGTCCTCCTCGGGATCTCCCTCCGAGTCCCCCAGATCCTCCGGAAACTCATGATGAAGAAGTTGCCTACATAATTGCGTATATGAGATACGACATCCATGCTGCCCCCAGATCTGATAAGCAACCTCCCTCGCACGATTGGGCAATGAACGAAGAAGAGCTCCAATCCTATGATCATCCATAATTGGAAACCCTTCCTGCTCGAGTTTCCAGAATAGCCGATCCAACCTTCCCATATTGCCTTGGATCCCACGGACCGGACTATACTCCACTCCTTCTATCTGCTCCAGCAGCTCACGACTCCGCCCATGGTAACGACTTGTGGTGCCAATCTCATGCAACATCTGGAATTGAAAAAGAACAACGCAGTCAGTACAACACTGATAAAAACCATTACAGAATTAGTTTTTTTTTCAATTCACAAATATTTGCAGAGAAAAGCACACCAGATAACCTCAGTTTCCTTTACCTTAATAATTACAATAATACATTTTCCCTTCTTTTTCTATCCCTACCCGCATATCCAATCCTAAGTATTTGATTTCATAAAAGGAGATACATTATCGTCCATATATGCATATTCTAGAATCATAGGCATCATCCATATTCACATATTCTAGAATCATAAAAGAACATAAGATATACACAAAAGTACTTACTTGGAAGCGGCAGGAGGGAGGCTTGATGTGTGTGTAGTGAGATGACAACCGCTCTGATACCAACCTGTAACACCCGCTTTTTTTTTAGCGGCGTTACGCTAAACATACATGTGCATATGTAACATCTTAATGCAGTGGAATAACTAGTACTTAAATCATATACACATGTCTGGGCTATCATTCATGGACATGGTGACATTATGCTTAACATATTACCAGCATACCTAGCATCATGATATCAACTTTCCATAACTTATTCATAAGCATTTCAGGTAACATATTATCAGCATGCATAGCATCATGATATCAACATTCCATGGCTTATTCTTAAGCATTTCAGGTAGCAAGTAGTTTATCCATAACTTCACGAATAGTAGGTTGTTTCTTAGGCATAACTATCATAAGTCGAGCATAACCCAAAGTAAGCATTGTCAGATCATATAACATGCAATAAGTGAAATGAGAGGGTTTCTTGGCCATGTCACTACTACACACCCATGTTCTTACCTCTCCTGCTGCTTCCCTTAGAAATCTCTTGCTTGATCTGCGGTATAAGAAAATAAGACTATAAGCACGGAGGCTTAGTAAAACCCTTTTCCTACTCACAAAATCCATACGTCGTATAAACATGAACATAATGCTTCAATCCTACATATCATAGCATACTTCTTATCATGAACATCTACACAATCATGGCATCATCGTTTTAGCATAAACATAAATAAAATCATGGCATCAGAATTTAGCATGAACATAGATATCATCATGGCATCATAGTCTGGCATAAACATAAGTAAAATCGTTGCATCATAATTTAGCATGCACATAGTATCATCATGGCATCATAATCTAGCATGAACATAAATAAATATCATCATGGCATCATAATCTAGCATAAACATAAATAAAAATCATGGCATCATAACTTAACATGAGAATAAGCATGGACATAAATGAAATCATGGCATCATAATTTAGCATGAACATAAATAAAATATCATCATGGCATCATAATCTAGCATGAACATAAATAAAAATCATGGCATCATAACCTAACATGAGCATAAGCATGAACATAAATGAAATCATGGCATCATAATTTAGCATGAACATAAATAAAATCATGGCATAAACATACTTTGCACCATCATACTTTGCATAGCATACTTCGCATAAACGTACCTTGCATAAACTTACTTTGCATAAGCATACTTATCATAAACATAATGCATAACATGGATGGATGCATGGGCAAATGCATATACTGTAAGGATGCATAGTTTAAAATCATACTTTTAAATACTTAAACATAATCATAACATTCATAGGGCCCTGGCTTGTACCACATTCATTCATCATATGCGCGCATCCCTAAGTAAATACGAGGTACCTGTTGGAAACAAGATGGCTAGAGAGGGGGGGTGAATATAGCCAATCACTTTTCACTCGCGATTAATAACTTTCCTGCACTTAACTTATCAGTAGCACAGCAGCGAAAGAAACAAAGGAAACTGAAAGTGCAGTTAACTAAAACAAAAATGAGAACAAGCAGAGACAACTGCCAAGAACGCTAACACGAGGGCTTACAAGGTTCGGGGATAACTTGCCCCTACTCCTTGGCGTGCCCTTATGGTGGGCGATCCATTGATCGTCGGCAGATCAAGCCCCGGTTTCACCGGATATAACGCAACCTCCTTCTCGGTGGAGAAACCTCTCCACAGCGTTTCAATCAAAATAAAGTTTAAGCACAAAGAAACTACGAGAAAGGTCTTACTCAAACACTTAGCAAGAACAAGAACACAGCTAGCTTCCCTGAGCTCCACCCAGTGGCGATCTCACGCAAGAACCTTCTTCGTGTCTTCCCCCTGTCGGACTCCAAGCTCCTTGTTCTCTCCTTCAAGCTCTCAAGTAAAGACTGGTTGCTTCTAGATCGCTTGCTCAAAGTGATGACAGCTTCAAGAATACAGCAAGCTCGTTGTGGAGAACACAAGGCATTTTTCAAGAACACAAGTTTTCAAACTCTGCTTCCACGAAGCCATTTTTCGCCCTTTTGTTTCTCCACTCAGCATCAGGTGACTGTTGGTGCAGAATGCACCCAAGTCAAACCTGTGTTTTGATATTGGCAAAATGGTTCAAAAGTTAAGGGTTAGTTATTGTCTAACAAGCTTCTTGAGTGTACAGGAAAAGCCCTAGCGAAGGAATGCTAGGCACTGGCGAAGGACTGCCAGACAGGAGAAGCCCTAGCAAAGGACTGCTAGGCACTGGCAAAGGACCGCCAGAATGCTAAAGCCCTAGCGAAGGACTGCTAGGCTGGCGAAGGACTGCCAGAAGAAAAGACCTAGCGAAGGGCAGCTAAGCACCAAGCGAAGGGCAGCTTGGTAACTCAAGACCTGGCGAAGGACTGCCGGGCAAAAGTCCATTTGGAGGATCCGGTTGGCACCAGGTAAACTCTCCCGAGGGGAGTAGGAGAGGGCGCGTTCCCCTTGAGGGAACATTAGGCGTCGGTTCGACCTAGGGCTCCATTTTGGAGACCAAAGTCAGAACCAAGACAGCTAACGCTGTATAAAATAATAATATTATTGTTATTTGGACTAACCCTGGATGCAGGATCGAAGGACTGAGTATCTGCAGCTCAGAGAGCCTCAAAGGAGTGAGGCAGAAGCTGAGCAGGGCGCCCCGGACGACCAGGGCGCCCCCAAGGTCAACCCAAGTCTCTAACAACCTCGACGCGCTTCAACCCGCTTGTCGCGGGCGCCCCGCGTGTCTCGGGCGCCCCCACTGCTAGCTGCCGAAGCGCATCCCTGCGAAGCTGAGGAGATAAGGCCTTTTGACCCGTCAATGCGGGCGCCCCGAGTCCTCCGGGCACCCCGGTCAAACCGAATCCCGAGGATAAGGGGATCAGACGGCGACCGAGCTACAGCCGGATCTGCTGCCACGTGGGGGGCGCCCCCGTCGACCAGGGCGCCCCTAGGCCCTATATAAAGGGCCCTCGACCTCCTTCTTCAGAGCATCAATTACTGCGACGCTTCCACGCTCTTCTGCTTCCACGACGCTCCCGAACTCTTCCAACTCGAGCTGACGACGTCCTG
The DNA here is from genome assembly GCA_024364735.1 of Boesenbergia rotunda. Taxonomy (NCBI): domain Eukaryota; kingdom Viridiplantae; phylum Streptophyta; class Magnoliopsida; order Zingiberales; family Zingiberaceae; genus Boesenbergia; species Boesenbergia rotunda. The sequence goes on from JAGFNQ010000480.1 coordinate 104,871, forward strand.
CTGCTCCAACACTTCGATCTACACCGGACGTCGGTAACGAAGAGCTTAATTAAAGTTTACTACTCTGATTCTGTAATACTTTTCATTGTAAACTTTCTCGAACGTATAGAATTGCCCGCAGAAAACGGTCAACGACCGTGGGCCTTGGAGTAGGAGTCGACACAGGCTCCGAACCAAGTAAAACGACCTTGTTAGCATTGTTTTTGTGTCTTATTTCCGCTGCGCACTTACTCTTTTTAAATCCGAACGATTTGCGACATTCACCCCCCCTCTCTCGCATTTCTCGATCCAACAAGTGGTATCAGAGCGGGGAATTCAAACTTGGTGCAACCACCAGTTTGAAAATTTCGGATTTTATTTTTCTTTTTCTCAATTTTTTTTTCCGTTAAATATTTTTCGTTCGAATTTTTCTTTCAAGGTTGGTGCAACACCCCTTGAAATTTGTGTTTATTTATTCTTCCCGCACTACTAATCCAAGACCAAGTCTTGGAATATTTTTTGTTGTTTTTCTTTTGTTTGCTATTTCAGAACCAATGGCCATCCAAGAAGGCTTTAGCACCGCCAGACCTCCACTTTTCAGTGGAGAAGACTTTCCTTACTGGAAAAGTCGAATGGAGGTCCACCTGAAAACTCAGGTGGATATGTGGATAATCAACCAGTCTGGACTGATGATTCCCACAAATGCTGAAGGCGTACCGCAAAACTACTCAGAGTGGGACACTGCCCTTAAACGCAAAATCGAAGCTGACGCCAAAGCAACTCAGACCCTCCAATGCGGACTAACGAAAGAGGAGCTGAACCGCGTAGGCCCTTTCAACAGTGCCAAGGAGCTATGGGCTAAATTGATCGAGCTCCACGAAGGAACTTCAGATACGAGGATCAGCAAACGCGATCTGCTACTGAACAAGCTCTTCACCATCAGAATGGCAGATAATGAGACAGCAGCTCAGCTCCATGCCAGAATCCAGGAATTGATGAACGGTCTTCACGCAATAGGTCACCAGGTTCAAAACCGTGATCTTATAAGGTATGCCCTAAACGCGTTCCCTAAGACCACCTTGTGGGCATCTATGGTAGATGCATACAAGGTCTCTAGGGATCTTTCAAAAATTAAGTTAGATGAGTTATTTTCTGAACTTGAACTTCATGAACAGACTAACTGCAATTTGGCGGAGAAAAGTATAGCTTTCTTTGCAGGGAAAACAGGAAGGACGACTAAGAAGAAAACTCAAGTTGAACCCGAGTCTACCTCAGACTCAGAAACAGAAGATCAAGAAGGAGATCGATCTGAACTGGTCCGGCTAGCTCGAAGCTACTACAAAAAGTTGAAGAACCAAGCCAACACACGGAGAACAAGCCGAAGAAAGGATGAACCAGCTGAACCAGCAACTGACAAACACAAGCCCAACGTAACCTGCTACGAATGCAAGAAGAAGGGCCACTACAAGACTGAATGTCCAAGCCTAAAGGAGTCCAAAAAGACCAGAAAGAAGAAGGCACTCCAAGCAACCTGAGACGAGTCTTCCTCAGAAGAAGAAGAAGAAGCACCGCAGTCCAATCTTCTAGCCCTGACCGCTTCGGATCAAATTGAGACTGACTCGGACTCGGACCAGGACGACGGCAAGCTGACCTTCTCCGACGACGGCGAAATAAGGGTAACGGGTTTTTCAAAATTGCAATTAAATTCTCTTATCTCATATCTATCCCGAGATTTGGCGATAGCCAAACTCCGAATCGAGTCCCTCCGACAGGAAGTAAAACTCTTGAAAGAGGGAGCTGAGTCTAAATCCTCAACTGAGAAAATTCAGGAAGGAACCCCTGATCAAGTTGAAAAACTTGAATCAGAGAACTTCTCCCTGAAAACTCAAGTTAAGGACTTATGAACAGCTTTAGAACGATTCACTTATGGTTCCAAGAATCTTGATATGATTCTTGGAAAACAGAAGTCTGTTCTAAACCGATCCGGACTTGGCTATAGAACCAAATCTCGACAAAGATCTTACTTTGCTGTACTGAACTAGTCAAGACCTAAGGTTCAGGCATGGGTGCCAAAATTGTGCCTGACTAAACCAACTGGTTCAAATCAATTTTGGATCCCCAAGGACAAGATTCACATCTTTCCTAACCCATACAGAGGCTTTAGTCCAGGGGGAGTCAAAATCAAAACAATTTTTATAATTAGATAATTTTTTTTGTAATTGCTTGATTGCATGTTTATTTAATTTTCTGCAATTTTCCATGCTTAGATGTAGGAATACTTAGACTTAAGGACTAAATTACTTGAAATTTGAAAATATAGTATTGGGAGGAGGTGAGATGATAGTACGTTGGGGAAACCAACTCTAATAAGATCAAGTCTACTTGGTCTCTTTAGACTGGTGAAACCAGCCGAAGCTACCGATCCAAGACCCAAGCTAGTTAGACCAGAAAATGACCTAATTTAATTTGAAAATGAAATTTCATTAAAAGGCTTTGTCAAGGAAAGGGTGGATGATCCCATAAGGCTACGGCCAAAGAAGGCCTAGTGCCTCGCCAAGACCTGGAAGCCAATTTCTGAAATTCAGATTCAAATTATCTTTTGTCAAATTCGAATCTAACTCAAATTTCAAATAATTATAGTTTCTAATCTGTTTTCAAAATTTCTATTTTTTTTAAACCTAGCTCTTTTTTTTCGAAAAACACTTAATCTATTTTTCAAAATTTCTAAACTTATTTGTTCAAAAATCTGCTTTCAAAAGTAAATAACTTTTCAAAATAAATTAAAACTTCTTTTTAAAAATTAATTTTTACCCTCAAACCTGTCTCACAAAAACCTTAAGGTTAACGTGTTTGAAAACCCTAGACTGGGGTGAGACAGACTAGGAAGTGAAACTCAATTAAGCTATCTCTAACTCAAATTGGATCCAAATCACCAAAAATTCTTTATGTGTAGGAACATAAAGATTTGGACCAATGGATGTTAGATAGCGGGTGCTCCAGACACATGACTGGAGACAAATTGAAGTTCACCAAACTAAAATTCAAAGACCTGGGTTCAGTGGCCTTTGGAAATAATGCTACACTCAAGGTAATTGGGTCAGGTAATATTGAACTTAAATCCAATTTCATTATTAAAAGGGTTCTACTGGTTGAAAACTTTAGTTTTAACTTACTTAGCATAAGTCAGTTATGTGATTCTGATTATGTAGTTACTTTCAACAATTCTAATTGCCTGATTAGAAATGCACAAGACTCAGAAATTATGCTTAAGGGCATTAGGAAAAATAATGTATACACTATAAATCTTCCCCTTATACCCAAATGCATGTTAACACAGTTAGAACAATCAAAACTCTGGCATAGGAGATTAGGTCATACCAATCTAAGAACTATCTCAAAAATTACCCAACTTGGCTTAATCAAAGGTGTCCCCAAAATTAAGAATAATGAAAACCTAATATGTGAATCTTGTAATCAAGGCAAACAATCCAAGTCTAGTCACAAATTGATCCAATCTGATCAAACCCAAACCACACTTGAGCTCCTACACCTTGACCTATTTGATTCACATGGAGCCAAGTCACTAAGTGGAAACCGATACTGCTTAGTGATAATTGATGACTACTCTAGGTTCACCTGGGTTAGGTTTCTAAAGACCAAAGATGAAACCCTGAACCTATTTAACAACTTTTGTAAATTGATTGAAAATCAAAATGATACCAAAATCAAAAGACTTAGGTCTGACCACGGGGGAGAATTCGAGAATCAAAGATTCGAAGAATTCTGTAAAGTAAATGGATATAAACACGAATTTTCGTGTCCTAGAACTCCCCAACAAAATGGTATAGTAGAAAGGAAAAATAGAACCCTACAGGAAGCTGCTAGGGCTATGCTCAATGAATTTGACCTACCTAACCATTATTGGGCAGAAGCAATTAGCACAGCTTGCTATATCCAAAATAGGATTCTACCTAATAAAAGGTTAAATAAAACACCCTATGAACTTTACTACCATAGACTTCCAAACCTACACTATCTTAGAGTCTTTGGATGTAAAGTCCATATTCTTAATACCAAAGACTATCTTGGAAAGTTTCAATCCAAGTCAAACCCAGGTATCTTTTTAGGATACTCTACAACAAGTAGAGCTTATAGGGTCTACAACAAAACAACTAAGAAAATTGAAGAAACAACCAACTTAATATTTGATGAAGAAATTAACCCAAAATCTGATAATTCTGACTTAGCTTCATCAAATACTGATCAAGAAGATAACTCTGAAAGCCCAATTGAACCCTTTAATGACTTAACAGTTGAACCAACTTCTGAATCAGTTGAACCAACCAATGAACCTAGAACTGAACCTATTGGACCAGCTGGACCTGAAGCTGAGCCAAGTACTAGAAAAACCAAGAAACCCAGACTAAGTCACCCAGCTGACCAAATCGTAGGTGATCCAACCTTAGGAGTCAGAACTAGAGCTTCCTATAGAAATCTTAGTCAAATAGCCATGATTTCAAAGATTGAACCTAAGACTATTGAGGAAGCCCTACCTGATCCTGACTGGATCCTAGCCATGCAAGAAGAGTTAGCCCAATTTGAGAGAAACCAAGTCTGGGAGTTAGTGCCTAAGCCTAAGGGCAAATCTGTAATTGACACCAAGTGGGTATTTAGGAATAAGTTAAACGACCAAGGTGAAATAGTCCGAAATAAAGCCCGCTTAGTAGCTAAGGGATTCAGTCAAGTAGAAGGGTTGGATTATGATGAAACCTATGCCCCTGTAGCTAGACTTGAGTCTATTAGGATATTACTAGCCTTTGCATCCCATAAAGGATTTAAATTATACCAAATGGATGTAAAGTCAGCCTTCTTAAATGGGCTTATTAAGGAAGAAGTTTATGTAGGACAACCCCCAGGGTTTGAGGATATAGAAAAACCCGATCATGTCTATAAACTTAGTAAAGCTCTTTATGGACTAAAACAAGTACCCAGGGCCTGGTATGAAAGATTATCCAATTACCTGATTTCTAAAGAATTCAAACAAGGTCAAATTGACCCAACCTTGTTTGTTAAAATTTTAGAAAAGGATATATTTATTGCCCAAATTTATGTAGATGATATAATATTTGGATCAACTAACTCTAAATTTCTAAAAGAATTTGTAATAATAATGGAAAATGAGTTCGAAATGAGTTTAGTTGGGGAACTCAACCTTTTCCTAGGGTTACAAATCAAACAAACTAAGGATGGAAATTATGTACATCAATCTAAATATGCTAAAGAACTAATTAAGAAATTTAAAATGGATAACTCTAAAAGTATAAGTACCCCAATGACCACAAATGTGAAAATAGATAATGACCCTGATGGTAAACCAGTAGACCTAAAACTTTACAGAAGTATGATAGGAAGTCTACTATACCTTACAGCCAGCAGACCTGACATACTTTTTTCAGTAGGAATGTGCGCTAGGTACCAAACCTGTGCTAAGGAAACTCACTTAGCAACCCTAAAACGAATTTTAAGATACATTAAGGGCACCCTAAATGTAGGGATATGGTACCCTAGGACTTCATCCTTTAAGTAGTCAGGATACTCTGATTCTGACTATGCTGGTTGTAAATTAGATAGAAAAAGTATAAGTGGAAGCTGTCAACTTTTAGGAAACAGCTTAGTAAGTTGGTGCAGTAGGAAGCAACACTGTGTTGCTCTATCCACAACTGAAGCTGAATATGTAGCCTTAGGAGAGTGTGTAGGATGATGCACACTCTTAAGGACTTTCAGCTAGACTACAATCAGACCCAAGTCAACATTGACAATATTAGCTCAATTAACTTAACCAAAAACCTAATACAACATTCTAGAACCAAACACATAGAAGTGAAACATCACTTTGTAAGAGATCACGTAGCTAGGGGTGAAATAGTCCTTAAGCATGTAGACTCCAAGTCCAACCTAGCTGACATATTCACTAAACTCCTACCTGAATCTGAGTTCAGCTCACTGAGAAGGTAGTTAGGATTATGCTTAGTAGAGTAGAATCATTTTTTGGCTTCTGCTTTAATTAAAAATGTTTTAATTGATTTTAAAATGTTTTCTTTATTAAAAATGTTTTACTTTGGTTTTAAATTTTTTCTTGACTTAGTTTTATTTCAAAAACTACCCCCTTCAAAACTAGGGTTTTCTTCGAAATGGACTTAGCCTAGGCTCTAACCCTAGAATTGCATGCACCTATAGATCTAGAAGCCAGCATCTCACAAGCACCTTAGGGTACTTTGAGTGATAACCTAGAAAGGGTTGAGATGCTTAGGTCTTTGCCTTAACTCAAGATGCTTTAAGTCAGTGCATCTGCAGTAGTTGGAGCACTAAATACAAACTGAACAGCAATCAAGTTAAGTATCAAGTTTAGACAATCTAACTTGAACAACGCACTTAACTTGACTAACCCTAGCGAAAACTACTGTTTATAATAGTTGGTAAGTAGCTAATTGGGTTAGACACGTCCCTAAAGATTTAACCAGACTTAGGTTCCACTTTGATTCAGTACAGCAAATGCTTTAATTATTACAAAAAATTTTTCTGCATTTTTGATATATGTCAAAGGGGGAGAGTTGGAAAGGAAACAGGGAACAAAAATTGTTTTAAATTTTTTTCCATTGTCTTCTTCAAAAAGTTAAGTTAGTTTTTATTTCTAAACTCTGAATTATTTTGAAACTTAATGTTTTTGTTTAAAACTATTGTTAGCTTAAAGGTTTTTAAAATTCTCTTTAAAAATTTCCAACTCTGAACTATGTGTTTTGAAATTATGTTTTAAGCTTAACATAGTGCTTGAAATTTCTCCAAAACTGAAAATTTTCTAAGTCTGAAATTTTTCCAAATTTTTTTTTTCAAAACTGAAAATTTTCTAAGTCTGAAAATTTTCCAAACTGAAAATTTTTCTAAGTCTGAAATTTTTCAAAACTGAAAATTTTCTAAGTCTGAAATTTTCCAAACTGAAAATTTTCTAAGTCTGAAATTTTTCCAAAACCTGAAATCTTCTAAGTACTTAACTCACACCACCTATTTTCGAAAAACCTAGGGGGAGATTTCTTCCAGGGGGAGGGAATCTAACTTAGGATTTTAATTTCAGCATTTTTTTTCCCTTAACTTTTTGAACTAGGTTGCCATATATCAAAAAGGGGGAGATTGTTGGTGCAGAATGCACCCAAGTCAAACCTGTGTTTTGATATTGGCAAAAGGGTTCAAAAGTTAAGGGTTAGTTATTGTCTAACAAGCTTCTTGAGTGTACAGGAAAAGCCC
>JAGFNQ010000481.1:0-23250 GCA_024364735.1 Boesenbergia rotunda
CATGCTTATTTTTTTTTACTTGCATGTATCTGCTAGTTTTTCTCTAACTTTAACCTGAGTTGTCAATACATCAAAAAGGGGGAGATTGTTGGTGCAGTTTGCACTAACGGTCAAACTCGGGTTTTGATATATGACAAAGTGGTTAAAGTTAGGGTTGTGTGTGTTTAACCTCTTTACCAAGTGTGCAGGTTAAAGACTTAGGACCAGACACCAGGCTGAAGTCCGGGTGGTTGAGCTCTGGCGGAAAGTCCAGTTGGGTTGACAACTGGCTGAAGACAAGTTGGTTGAGACTTGGCAGGAAGACCAAGGTGGTTGAGCCTTGGCAGGAAGTCCTGGTGGGTCAAGAGGTCAAGTAAACTGCACAATGGGTAAGTAAGGTAAGTCACTGGAGGAGCGACCCAGTGAGGACGAGTCCAATCTTGGACTTTAGGCGCGGTCCAACTTAGACCCATTTAGGTGATCTAAGTTGAGTCCTGATTAGATCTGGTCTGGGAGACAGGATCTAATTAACTTAGAATTGTATCTTATTCTAGTCCATATAAAATTATGCTAGCCTTGTTTTGGACTAACCCTGGATACAGGACCGAAGGACTATGTACCTGCAGCTCAGAGAGCCTCAAAGGAGTGAAGCAGTAGCTGAGCTGGGCGCCCCGGATATTTCGGGCGCCCCCCCAGAGTCAACCCAAAGTCAGCAGAGGTAAACGCCCCGACAGCCGCGCGCGGTCGGGCGCCCCGCGTGTCGCGGGCGCCCACTGTGCCACGCAGTTTCAGCTGCTGCAGCTCGCCCTCGCGAAGCCGAACGGAAGATAGAGTTTGACCGGTCAAGCGGGCGCCCCGCGCGCTTCGGGCGCCCCGGTCAAACCCCATCCCGAAATGGAAGCGATCAGATGCGACCGGCTGGGTGATGGATCGTACGCCACGTGGGGGGCGCCCCGAGCATCCCGGGCGCCCCAGGGCTATAAATAGAGCCCCTCGAACAAGGTTCAAGAACAACACTTCTTTCAACGCTTCAAGTTCTTCTAAGCTCGCGCCTTGCTCCGGAAACGCTTCACTTCGAGCCGACGACGTCCCGCTGCCCCAAAAGAGTCGACCTACTCCGGACGTCGGTAAAAAGAAGAATTTCTTTTAATATTTTTATTGCACTTAACTACTTGAAAGTGTGGGGTTGTCACACTTTCAATTCATTTGTACTCGCCTACTCTATCGGGGTTGACCGATAGAGAGTTTTAGTGGATTGCCCAACGGAAAGGTCCGAGGGACCTGGGCCTTCGAGTAGGAGTCGCCGAAGGCTCCGAACGAAGTAAAAATCGTTCGTGTTTGTGTATTCGTTGTTATAATCGTTTCTTTCATTTCCGCTGTGCACGCTTTTTAAAGCACTCTGATTTAAATTTTAAAAAGTCACGTGATTCACCCCCCCTCTCACGTGCATCGATCCTACAGAGAGTAGTAACAATCAACTATCTCCTTTGAATATAAAATACAAGTACAAACAAAACAATTTACCGACACCAAAGTAGTAGAACGTGATTCTCGTAGTGTCGGAGTGCTCTTCGACGTCGTAGCAGTAGTCTTTGAGCAGTTTATTAACGCAGAGAGTGAATGTAGGGAGAGTGAAAGTGATGTTGAAAGCACTGATCTCAAGCTCCTTATATAGGCGTGGTTCGATCAACTGAAAAATTGTTCAGTCGACTGATCATTTCGATCGACAGAACCTCCAATTAGGTTGACCAAATCCCGCGTTATTCCTTCTATGCTCCGCTCGGCTGGCAATGTAATAAATATGTTCAGTTAACTAATCCTCTTGATCAATCGATGGAATAAGCTTCCATCTGCGTTGCTGCACCATACCAAATATATATCCATTGATCAATCATGATGATCAATCAACCCATCCCTCTGAATATACTGAATCTGACATAGTCTGCTTGGTTTAGTTGACCGATCCCTATGTTCGGTCGACCAACCCCATAGCAACGTAATTTGACTAATCTGCATGAAAATATTACTATGATAATAACATGTAAAGGAATTAACCATGTAAAATATAGTTAGTACTTATAATATATATGAATAGTTTGACAGTAAGACCTATCCTGATCTCAACTTAGAAACCTTCATAGGTTTTTCTAATTCGATCAATGCCTAGGGTTGTCCCCTCAAGACACGACCTCTCAGCACTCTCTTCCAAGACTTACCTCAACCCACATGCCAGACATCAGGTCTCCTAGACAGTCTGGACTTTACTGCTTGGCATCAGATCAGCCTGCCATGGTTTCCACTTGCTCGGTATCGGGTCCTCCAGATCTATGTTGGAACCCGGATGGCTATAGAGGGGGGGGGGGTGAATATAGCCCGACACAATTTCTTTCAGCTTTTCAAATCTTTCAGATGACACAGCGATGTACAAGGTTCGGGGATAACTTTCCCCTAGTCCTTGGCGTGCCCGTAAGGTGGGCGATCCCTTGATCGTCGGCAGATCAAGCCCCGGTGAACCCGGACAAGATAGTGCCTCCTTCTCGGTGGAGAAACCTCTCCACAGATCTCACGGATAATGGAACTTGAGTACAGGAGATCACACAAGAAGAAACACTCACAAAGCTCTCACAGGAATGCAACAAGGTCGCTCAAGCACAAAGCAACAGAGAGCACGAACACAGCCCAGCCAAACTTCCCAAGTTTCTGTCTTGTTCGCCACCGCTCCTCTACATCCAGCTTTGTCTCTTAAGCTCCTGCTCAACGTCGCCAGCTCCATCAACACCACTGGCTCACACCCTGACCCACTGACCTCTCTGAGCACTCAATCCACTGGACACTCCTCCAATTGAGCCTCCGTCAGTTGCCAGCCGCGCCTTCATCAGTTGCCAGTTGCGCCAGACGCCGTTGAGACCTGAAAACACAATAGATCCAAACCTGCTCCAAGGAAAGCCTCCCATTGACCCTCCTTGAGTGTTTGAATCACCTGCTATCACCTGCACACTCCAACAGAGGCTTAGCAATGCATATCAAAAAGAAATTAGCAAGTAGCAGAGAATCAGCAGTGAAAACAGACTTCTGACAGCATATTTGAATTAAAGTTCTGCTCCTGATCGGTCACCAGACTGATCAGGAAGGACCCTGATCGGTCACCAGAACGATCCAGCAGTTTTCTGCACACTCCTGATTGGTCCCCAGACCAATCAGGCTCCAGCCTGATCGGTCACCAGACCTATCAGGCTCCAGCCTGATCGGTCACCAGACCAATCAGGCTGCTTCCTGACCGATCAGGAGTCATCCTGATTGGTTATAGTGAGAACCTCACGACACTTGATCATTCTCTAGACCGATCTGAACAGTATCCCTGATCGGTCACCAGACCGATAAGGAGCAGATCAGTAAGGTCCCCAAAATCCACTGTATGCTCCCTGATCGGTCACCAGACCGATCCGGAGCCAAGCAGTGAGTAAACTGTCTTCTCCCTGATCGGTCACCAGACCGATCAGGAGCAGAGCAGTAGGTTCCCAACCTCACTGTATGCTCCCTGATCGGTCACCAGACTGATCAGCCATCGCTGGATCGGTCTCCAGACCGATCCACGAAGGAGCACCGTGCCAACTTCCCTGATCGGTCACCAGACCGATCCAGGCAAGCCCAAATGCACTCTAAGTCACGAGAATAAGCCTCCAGCCCTTCTCTGACTCGTGCCATGCCCAGCTTCACTCACTGGGACTTCAACCTAGCCCTCCAAGCTAGGACCTGGCTTCACTCACCAGGGTTTTGGTCACCCGGCTTCACTCACCGGGACCCGGCTTCACTCACCGGGATTTCAACCTAGCTTCACTCACTAGGATTTCCATCACCTGGCTTCACTCACCAGGACCCGGCTTCACTCACCGGGATTTCCATCACCTGGCTTCACTCACCAGGACCCGGCTTCACTAACCGGGATTTCAAACACCTAGCTTCACTCACCAGGACTTTTCACCTAATTCTCCAAGATGGGAATTTGCACCTAACTCTCCAAGTTAGGACTTTTCACCTAGCCCTCCAAGCTAGGACTTTTCACCCACCTCTTCCGAATTAGGACTTTTCTCACACCTAGCCCTTCAAGCTAGGATTTTCAACACCTAACCCTCCAGGTTAGGATTTTCCCATGCCAGCGTGCGATCTCCCGATCCACCTGGACTTAACCCAAATTCAACCAAACTTGCATCAAACTTTAATCCGTGTCAAACACCAAAACAACAACCAGGGACAGACTGCATCAACAATCTCCCCCTTTTTGTTGTTTGACAACCCGATTTAAGTTTAGATTTAAGTTTAGGCATTAATGATCAATTGAAGGCAGTTCAATTACCATAAGGGAATCAAAGTCCTCCCCTTACAATAACTCTAAACTTAATCAACCATTTTCTCCCCCTTTGTCAAACATCGAAAAGGGTATGGTTATTAAGTTGAACATACCTCCCCCTCAACCCAAGGGTCTCTCCCCAAACCCAAAATAATCAAAGGATAAAAATTTTGCATATGAGAGGCATATACCATAAATGTATCATGGCAACAATGTATATGCATCATACAGTAATGAGTGTGAATTGCACATGAAAACATATACAGAAGTATATCATGGTCAAACATGTATATGTTTCATGTGACAAGTAGGGAATGCATCTGTATCCGACACATAATCCTGAGTGGTCTCCGTGACCAATCAGGTTCGTTGATTACTTGATACAGAGATATTTCTTATTAGTCTGGGGAGCGATCAAATTTTAGAAAAATTTCTGAAACTCTGATACATTCCTGGTCAGACTGCATTAACAATTTACATTCCACAATAGGGGTGTAGACTCTATTAATATTCGACATTTCAGAAACATTTCTGAAACACGACATCAAGAACAAGAGTCATGGCTCAACAAACCCTTTCTTATGAATTTGAACATTCCAACATAGGTTTGTACCAAATCACTATTAAGTACCAGGTTTGTACCACTTGAACAAATTTGTGCTCCCTTAGTACCAGGTTTGTACCAATGGGTGATCAAGTATGTTTCAGTTGTAATCGGATTGTATCATGTTTGTTTGTATCAGTATGATCATTAAACTGATACAATTCGACGAGAAGTGATTGGTCTGAGAAATTTTTGGATCATTTTGGAACGATCTGGGGGTTCCTTGATCAGAGTTGATCTGATCGGTCACCGGACCGATCAGAGTGATCCCTGATCGGTCTCCAAACCGATCAGGGTGAGTCCTGATCGGTCAGTGGACCGATCAGGTCTGATACAGACGACAGTTCAAAAACTCTGAAATCAGATTTGTTTCATTGTACAGTTTCAGAAATGAGATTTCAGACATCCTAATTCAATTAGATTCAATCCCATTGATCCTAAAGGGTTTCCTTTAACTAAAATCCATTTCCCAAAATGATCAACATGATTTGTGTCAAAGCATAAAGGTAATCCATTTGATTCTAAGGGTTCCCTTAATCAAAATATATGTCATGATTTGTGTTAGAGCATGATCAGTATTTTCTAAGCATGAAATTGAATATCAAAACATGTTTGTATCAAAATATGATCAGGTTCCCAAAATCTAAGTTGGATACTTCAAAACAGATTTGTATTAAGTCAATATTAAATTTGTATCAAAGTCAATGGATGGTCAAGTTTATTCAACATATTTATCAATTTCATAATCCCCAACTTTGTCCAGCATGTTTGTATCAAGATAATATCAAAATATAATCGATTTTCCAAACATACCTATATAACATGAGTATCAAGGTATGATCATATGTGTATCAAAATATTTCAATTATGATCATGTTTATTCTAAACAACTTTGATAATCCAATCTACCTTGATAACCAGACTTTATAGCAAATCACGTATGATGGAGTTTTCATAGTGATTTTTGAATCAATACTAATTCATGTGTCCATACTTGTTCCTTAGCATGCATTCATGTTGTCTAACATATACAGGAAAATCATGGCATACTTGATCATGGAAGAACTTAAATACTAAAGTAGATTAAATCATGACTAAGTATTTTAACACATGAATTCCATAAAAATCACTAGCCAAGGGATTATATTATTATGAGAACTAAACCAATGGAGATCAAAGCATTTAATTTGAATTTTCCATAACTAACCATGTGAATGACAATTTTTTCTTTGGTCATGGGTTTGGAGCACCAAATATCAACCTCCCATGTTGATAGATGCTCCCCCTCAAATAATGCTTATATAATTCGAAATATGGAAGTTTTAGGTACCCAAATTTTGGGACCTAAAGCATCAACAATGAAGGACTTAGGCACTCATGCCTTAGTCAATTTCTTTTTGACCTTTTGAACCCTAGAATTATTTTGTGCTCTAAATTGGGTTCTTGACATTAAGGATATGACACTAGGTTCTTTAGGTTGGTAACCTAAACCAACCTTGTTATAAACCGCCTTTTGCGAATTTAGAATCATATCTAAAGTTTTGGAGCTAGTTGAAAACTTCTCAAGAACATGCATTCTTGAGATTTTCAATTTCGCTCCTTAAGTCCTTATTTTCATTTTCAAGGAACTTATCATGCATAACATCAATTACCTCATCCTTAGAGGATTTCTCATGAAAATCATTAATATCCTCCACCCTAGAGGATTTCAATTCTTCTACTTCCAATTTCAACAATTTAACTTTGTTCTTGGATTTTTTAAGCAATCTAGCTAGACATGCAATAGTTCTATAGCACTTATCTAGCTCGGTAGATATTACTTCTTCATCATCCGAAGATGATGAAGGCGCGGTTGAGGAGCTTGATTCGTCTCCACTCTTCTCTTTATTTGAATCTTCTATGGCCATGAGGGCACGGTGATGAGTGTACTTCTCCTCCTTCTCTTCTTCGGATGAACTAGAGGACGATTCATCCCATGTGGCCCTCAAGGCCTTCTTTTTCTTCTTTGATTTATCCTCCTTCTTCTTTAACTTTGGACATTCATCCTTGTAATGCCCTTTCTTGCTACACTCATAACAAGTAATGTTAGATTTATCAATCTTAACTTTACTAGGGTTACCTTTACCCTTGAGGCGCCGGCTCTTCCTCATCATCCTTCTAACAAAGTTGGCCATCTCGGAGGAAGAAGACCAGCTGCCCTCCTCCTTGGACTCGGATGAGGATGAAGATGAAGAGACTTCCTTCTCCTTCTTCTTCCCCTCCTTCTTCTTCTTGTTGTCACCTGCCACTAAAGCAATACCTTTCTCTTTTGAACTTTTGTTAGAGATCTCATGTAGTTCCATTTCACAAAATAGATCTTCTAACTTAACAAATGATAAATCCTTGGAAACCTTGTAGGCATCCACCATGGAAGACTACAAAGTATTCCTAGGGAAGGCTTTGAGTACATACCTCACTAAGTCTCTATTTTCTACATTTTCATTTATGGAGTGGAGACCATTCAATACTTCTTTAAACCGTCCATGGAGTTCACTTACCTTTTCATTTTCTCCCATGGTGAGGTTTTGGAGTTGGCTGTGAAGCAAATCCTTCTTGGCTCTCCGGGTGTCTTGAGTTCCCTCATGGAGCTCAAAGATTTTGTTCCAAAGATCTTTAGCACTTGTAAAAGGACCCACCTTGATCAACTCCTCCTTAGTCAACCCGCATTGCAAAGTGACCACCGCTTTGGCATTTGCTTCACTCCTTCTTATTGGCTCAGCCGACCAACATGAGAAATCAAGATCTTTTCCTTCAACATCTCTTGGAGGGATGAAACCTTCTTTAACCGAGAACCATATGCTCATGTTTGTCTTCAAATAAAACTCCATCTTCGATTTCCAATATTAAAAATCTGTGCCGTCGAAGAGTGGAGGTCGGTTTGTGCTCATTCCTTCTCTTCCAGCCATCTTGTTGTAAGCTCTAGGATGTTAAGCCTTGAACAGAGCCCCAAGCTCTGATACCACTTGTTGGAACCCGGATGGCTATAGAGGGGGGTGAATATAGCCCGACACAATTTCTTTCAGCTTTTCAAATCTTTCAGATGACACAGCGATGTACAAGGTTCGGGGATAACTTGCCCCTACTCCTTGGCATGCCCGTAAGGTGGGCGATCCCTTGATTGTCAGCAGATCAAGCCCCGGTGAACCCGGATAAGATAGAGCCTCCTTCTCGATGGAGAAACCTCTCCACAGATCTCACGGATGATGAAACTTGAGTACAGGAGATCACACAAGAAGAAACACTCACAAAGCTCTCACAGGAATGCAACAAGGTCGCTCAAGCACAAAGCAACAGAGAGCACGAACACAGCCCAGCCAAACTTCCCAAGTTTCTGTCTTGTTCGCCACCGCTCCTCTGCATCCAGCTTTGTCTCTTAAGCTCCTGCTCAACGTCGCCAGCTCCATCAGCACCACTGACTCACACCCTGACCCACTGACCTCTCTGAGCACTCAGTCCACTGGACACTCCTCCAGCTGAGCCTCCGTCAGTTGCCAGTCGCGCCTTCGTCAGTTGCCAGTTGCGCCAGACGCCGTTGAGACCTGAAAACACAATAGATCCAAACCTGCTCCAAGGAAAGCCTCCCATTGACCCTCCTTGAGTGTTTGAATCACCTGCTATCACCTGCACACTCCAACAGAGGCTTAGCAATGCATATCAAAAAGAAATCAGCAAGTAGCAGAGAATCGGCAGTGAAAACAGACTTCTGACAGCATATTTGAATTAAAGTTCTGCTCCTGATCGGTCACCAGACCGATCAGGAAGGACCCTGATCGGTCACCAGACCGATCCAGCAGTTTTCTGCACACTCCTGATTGGTCCCCAGATCAATCAGGCTCCAGCCTGATCGGTCACCAGACCTATCAGGCTCCATCCTGATCGGTCACCAGACCAATCAGGCTGCTTCTTGACCGATCAGGAGTCATCCTGATCGGTTATAGTGAGAACCTCGCGACACTTGATCGTTCTCTAGACCGATCTGAAGAGTATCCCTGATCGGTCACCAGACCGATCAGGAGCAGATCAGTAAAGTCCCCAAAACCCACTGTATGCTCCCTGATCGGTCACCAGACCGATCCGGAGCCAAGCAGTGAGTAAACTGTCTTCTCCCTGATCGGTCACCAGACCGATCAGGAGCAGAGCAGTAGGTTCCCAACCTCACTGTATGCTCCCTGATCGGTCACCAGACTGATCAGCCATCGCTGGATCGGTCACCAGACCGATCCACGAAGGAGCACCGTGCCAACTTCCCTGATCGGTCACCAGACCGATCCAGGCAAGCCCAAATGCACTCTAAGTCATGAGAACAAGCATCCAGCCCTTCTCTGACTCGTGCCATGCCCAGCTTCACTCACTGGGACTTCAACCTAGCCCTCCAAGCTAGGACCTGGCTTCACTCACCAGGGTTTTGGTCACCCGGCTTCACTCACCGGGACCCGGCTTCACTCACCGGGACCCGGCTTCACTCACCGGGACCCGGCTTCACTCACCGGGATTTCAACCTAGCTTCACTCACTAGGATTTCCATCACCTGGCTTCACTCACCAGGACCCGGCTTCACTCACCGGGATTTCCATCACCTGGCTTCACTCACCAACACCCGACTTCACTCACCGGGATTTCAAACACCTGGCTTCACTCACCAGGACTTTTCACCTAATTCTCCAAGATGGGAATTTGCACCTAACCCTCCAAGTTAGGACTTTTCACCTAGCCCTCCAAGCTAGGACTTTTCACCCACCTCTTCCGAATTAGGACTTTTCTCACACCTAGCCCTTTAAGCTAGGATTTTCAACACCTAACCCTCCAGGTTAAGATTTTCCCATGCCAGCGTGCGATCTCCCGATCCACCTGGACTTAACCCAAATTTAACCAAACTTGAATCAAACTTTAATCCGTGTCAAACACCAAAACAACAACCAGGGACAGACTGCATCAACAATCTACCGAGACTTTTTGGCAGATGTCAACCTATCTGAACTTCTTATGTGGATTTCACGAGTTACCAAGACTTCACCTGCCTAGTATTGGATCCTCCAGACCTACTATGGTTTCCTGAGTTGAGCTTCCTGCACACTAGATCAATCCATCAGATAACAACAAGACTTAACTGTGAACCTTTGTTAATATCAAAATACAAGTTCAACTATGGTGCACCCCGTACCAACATATAATTACTTAAAATTTATTTTTGGATCATATAAATTATAAATGGATTATTTTTCTCTTAAAAATATTTAAAACAGATCTATAAACAGATAAAATTTCATATTAAATTTAATTGTTATTTTGTATTTATTTTACTTTAGAAAAATTTATTTATAAATTTTGTTTCTAATTTATTTTAAATTTCATTTTAATTTTTTTCTTTGTATATTATTTTTTAAAAGTGAAACGAATTAGTAATTTCATAATAAATCTGTTTATAATTTACTAAAATTTAAAACAGATTTTATTTCAGTTTTAAAAATTCATTTATGGAGTCTTATTTTCTTATAGTGAATTTCTGATAATTATCAATTAATCCAAGATGTCTTCTCATTGCAAGGTAATGAAAATGTTTCAAACTCTATCATACAATGTAGACATACTAATTTATCAGTTGTGCTCTACTCTGACAACATTAAGTATGCCGAAAAATAATTAATCATCCATAATAAAGTAACATGCAATGTAAAATTAGTTTATTTATAATATCATAAGTCTCCGACCCTACATTCCATAATTCTTTTAGCTCGACAATTAGAGGTACAAAAATATATTTATCTTCTCTTTTTGGATTCTTTGGAACTTGATTAAGCATAGTAAGAAATATGTATTCATTTTTCATACACGTCCATAATAGTATATTATATGGTATTAATACAACTGGCCAACATGAATATTGATATCCAGATTAACCAAATGACTGAAATCTGTCTACTAAGTCCAGTGTTAAATTACGTGGTTTCATTGCAAAGGAGAAAAATATTGTATCATGATGCTTCCATGCAGAGGAGACAGAAGGATAACACGTTAGATTTCCTTCTTGTACATGCTCATGATGCACCTCATATGGCTTACTATTGTGGCAAATACATACAAATGTTGAAGTCTAACCGCTAAAGAAAAGTAATACATAACTTTCCATACGAAAATTTTCTTCTTCTTCCATAATATGCGACTACACTACTATAACAAGAATGATTATACATTCTGCATTCAATAAGTTCACTATCTTCATTTTAAAAGATCATATAGTTATTTATATATACAACAATCAATCTTTTCAACAAACAAGCTTAAACTCCTAGCCAATTTCTATGATACCATAGAAATTATCAATCATTATGTTATTAATAGAGAGCACCTTTGACATCAATTGGCAAATGTCATTGTAATATCATTCTGAAAAAAGATATTCAATAGCTAGTTGATGGACCCAAAATAGACTATCACGGAAGTGAGTCTCAAATTTAGATATTTATAAATGCTGGAAACCCTTTTTGCAATCAAAGAATAAAAGCGTAGTAAAGGGGCATCAGGTCGTATTTTTCCAAGGGCTAGTTCAAGTTGGTTTGATTTGAGCTCGGGTTTATGTGTCGTTACTATTTTTGGGTTTCAAATATAACTTTGGTTTTGGGTTGAACTTCGGGAATGAAATCACAATTCAAGAGTAAGAAAAAGATGGAAATTCAGAAACAAATGAAATGTAGAACCTATTAGTTCTGAGCACAATACAAACTAACAAGTGTTGTTTGACTTCAGCTAATATGAAACTCTAGATAACCAAGTACCAAACAAGCTAACTACTGATCAGAAATAAATTCCCACTTGACACAAACTTGCAAAAATGAAATGAACCTAGTATTCAGGACAGAAAAGCTTACTGCCGCAATTTGATACTAAATGCAAAAAGGATTCTACAATTCAGAACAGGAACATTGCAAAAACTGGAAGGAAGAAATTTGGAGCACTGATTTGAATGCAGAAGTCCACAATAACTAATTCAGCAACAAACTGCAGAACATTGACAAAACCAAATGCAGAAACCTATACCAATTGCTATGAAAATGAAACCACTTCAATATGAAATCAGGAAACAAAACCTAGACATCACTTGGTACAAAATTTAGGAATCGAATGACAAAACTGATGCGCAGCAACTTAAGTTGGCACACAGAATAGAAAGACAGAACTGATATGCAACTAATTCCTCAGCTTGAAAAGGTAAGCTATCATTTAAATGAAATTGAAGACTGAAAGAAGAAATTCAGAAGTGAGGTTCAGAAAAGTGCAGAAACAAGAGTATGCAGAAACATTACAGAATTACAGAAAATGTTCCTAATGCAGAATGAACATAACAAAATAAGCTAGATACGAATGCATCATCCATTGTTCAAACAAGATATAGGAAACTAAGGTTTACTTGACTCAAACTGCAGTAACTATGATTGAAAATTGCAAGAATATAATTGATACGCTAGCTAAGACTGATACATAGAAAACAATTCTGATACGCTCAGATTAAAACTAGAATTGAACTGAAATTGCAGCTATTGTCCACTAAACAAACTCACTAACTCATCTACTTGCAGAATGGAACCTAATTAAAGCAGAAACCAAATCAGAAACGAAACTAAGCAGCTGATTCGAATTACAGAAACAGAACAGTGGTAGAAATTGAAACTACAGCTAATTAACAGAAATTCATAAAGGAAACTATCATCAATCCCCTCTCCTAGCTCAAGGACTCCTTGCCGTCACACAAGGGCGAGCTTCGGACCCGTAAGCGCAACAAATCGCTGGGAAAAAGCACTCTGCGAACCAATCCAACTCAGCTTTGTTTTTGGGCAATTTAGAGCTGGATTCTTCACTTCAAGCTCTTCCCGTCGATCTAGAACTTGCTCTAAGATCGGAATTGATGAGGCCACGCCTTCGGATGGAGAACTTGCTGAAGAAAACGAAGAAGAAAACGAAGGAAACGAGCTGCGGCGAGGACGCGACAAGGCTGAGGAGCTGGGAAAATTTCCTTAAGTACATAAGAATGGACGGCCCAGATTGATCGGAGGAGATCCAACGGCTGATCTTGCTCTGATTTGAGCCAAACTTTGATGATGATGATCAGGGGTCAGGATCTGCCTCGTGGTATAGTAGCTCGGATCCTCCAGATTTGCAACGGATAGTCCAGATCACCCAAATCTTTGAATGGACGATCTAGAGCCCTCCGAGATTGATCCAATGGTTGAATGAGCTTTGATTGGGATGAAACCTTCAGATCTTCATCAGAATGCTTGATCAACCCTAATCCTAGCTCGGATTGCTTCAGATGGTCCCGGATGGCTCAGATCTAGCCGCTTTTGAATCGGACGGCCCGGATTAATCCAAAGCTTGATAATTCGATCCGGGTCCACTTCCGACTCAAGTTTGACCCAGTATGCCCTAGGTCCATGAACCTTTCATGCCTACAAAAAAAAATAGATCAAAAATTTAGTGGCCAAATAATCCAAATATGTGCAAATTTGCAATTAAGTTCAAAATAAGAGGAAGTTCTAAAACCTAGGGTAAATTCACAAATTAAGCAATAAAAACATAGGTCAAACATGGATTTTAGCAATTAAAATAATCAACAAAATGGTACTTATCAACTCCCCCACACTTAAGCTTGAGCGTCTCGCGAAACTACTAAATAAGTATCCCCTAGATTTCTTAAGCATAATTAGAAGCAATTGAAAAGAAATTACCTAGGGTCGTCAATTCTCATAAATCTAAGCTCTATGGATTAGTATCTTGTCCTTAAATCAACAACTTAGCCTTTTCATCCTTCATGAGTCATTGAGATGAATTTAACTCACTAGCCTTTCAAGGGAAGTTTTGGTGGCTCTCTCCTTAAGTTCTAAGTTGATGATGGAAGTGGAGCTCACTCAAACACACATGTTTTTTGCACTACCATAGGCTTGCTTATTATCTACTCTCCACCATTATTCATGATTAGGATCAACATCTACAAAAATAAATGAAAACATAGAAAATGGTAAAGAGTGGAATAAAAGCCAAGGAAATAGAAAATTGATGGAGTGGAAGACTTGAGTGCTCAAGGATGTTTCCAATGAACTCTGCCCTCTTTATAGTCCTCTCGTGATATCAAAAGTGTGATGGAGTAAAACTTTTGCCTTGCCCTTCAAAAATTCGATGAAAAGACCTCTTTAGTTCCTTTGTGCCAATTTCCTTTTGCGTGCCAATTTGTCCCTTTTCTTTTTTTCTTTCTTTCTTGGTCAGCTGCTGAAATTTCTTTCTTTCTTTCATTCTCTCTAGTAAAATCAGAATTATAGTGATGCAAGGCTTGGATTTAGATGATATTATCTTCACTGTCTCATGGTGCCGAACTCCACTTGTGTACCAACTTGTTTCTCTCTCAGCTTACAAACTGTTTTGTTCTTCTTCTCTTTTTTTTCGGTTCTGTTTTTTTTCTGTGTTTCATGTTTCAGTTTCATGCCCAATGATTCAGATCTTGCAATCTCTGATTTCTCAAAACAATTAACATCAATTGGTAGTGGAAGAATTAAATTTTTCACTTGAAAGTTTCTGCACGGCAATTTTTTTTCCTTTCTTTTTCTGTTCTGATAAACATCCCAGCAGCCTTTACTTAAAACCTGCTCACCAAGAGGTTGAATTCAGCTGAAAGACCATTCTGCAAGTTCTGTCAAATTCAGTTACACATTGTTGATACCAAACTGCAAAACATTTTTTTTTCACTCAAACTCTGATCTGTCCAGCTTAACCTTTGTAAGCAGCCCTTGCATTTCAACTCAGTTTTGATTCAAATCAGTTCAGCTGCAATTTCAGATTGTGTTCTGCACAAACTGGTTTTAGCACAGAATTTTTTCAGCTTGTTTTCAGATCTGTCCAGCTGCATTTCAGGCCTCCAACTAAGTGTGGCTGATTCCTATCGCAAAGAACAGCTTCAATCCCAACATTTCTGCCCAAAAGTAGCTTCACAGTATTTTTTTTTCTTTTTGGCACAAGTTTTCTTCATTTGGTGTCATTTTTCTCCTCATTGCAAATTTTTGTTCTTCTTTTCTTTTCTTGCGTGCCACTTTGATCTTCAAAATGTGATAAGGAATCTAGATCTCCAATTGCTTCCATCTCTCTTGCTCATTCTTGACACCAAACTCACTCACTTGGCACATGAAAATTTTTTTTTTCAATTGAAGTGCCTCTTTGATACCAATCTTTCCAAAACACTAGTCACTCCCCCACACTTAAATCATTGTCCGTCTCGGGCAAAGTAGCATTAAGAAACATTTCAAACAACAAGTCCATAGAAAAATGGGGTTAAGTAGGGTAAATGAGAATTATTAAGTGATACAAGGGAAATTAATGAAAATTGATATGAGATGAGAAGCAAAATGATTTATCTCTATAAATGTGATCCAATCATCGAAATATGGTTTTGAAAGAACCTAAGCAAGTTCTAGAGTACAATAACATGTATGTGTCACAAATATAAGGCTAAACCTCACTAGGCAAAAATAATTCATCTCAAGTCCTCAATTAAGAATCTAAAGCAAAGTAGTACTCAAGCATCCAAGATTTCATCCATGAGTTCAAACCCTAAGTTTTGACAACCAAATTTAATTTATTTTCAAAGAGATTCTAAAATACTATGGAGATAACCTAGAGGGATACATTTATTTCTACTCATGCAAGAAAAAGTGACAAAAGATATAACAAGGTATTTACAATGACTCCTAGTCATTCTACTCTACTCATGCATTTATTAGCAAGGACTCAATTTAAAAGTGAAAAATGCAATAAAGGAAAATGCAAGAAAGATTAAACTCCCTTTTATCTCTGGCGGTCGGAGTCTGTCAAGAAATAGCCTCCATCGTGGTAGTGGAGGAGTCGGGGTGTGCGAAAGAGCTTCCTTCATTTGTTCAACTTTACGGTGCATCGCTCCCCCACACTTGGAGTTAATAGCAATCTGTTCAGGTGGCCAAAGGTTATTTAGATACAAGACCCATTTAAGAGGTAGAGTTTCTCGAATTAAAGTAAAATCTACTCCCTCTTTATTCTTTTTGGAACACCTTCCAGGAGGTTTGAGTCTGTTCAGATGAAGCACCTACTCCAGAAGTCTTTGGGATCCTGCAAGGTAAGAAAGAAATGAAACAATATCAGTCTTTGTATAAAATGTATCCAAAAATGCATCACATCCAATAAAACCAATTTTCGACACCTCAAGGAATTTTTCACAATTAATATCCACTAAAAATGTGTCAAGCAATGCATTGTAACCCATGAAATCAATTTGAGGCACCTCTATAATTTTTTCACATTCAAATTCAGCATAATGTATAGCAAGAGATTCATCACAATAAATAACATCAACTTCAGGCATCTCCAAAAAATTTTCACACTCAGTTTCTACATAAGGTATATCAATAAATGTGTCACAACGAATACAATCAAGCCTGGGTGCCTCTAGGGAGTTTTTATCATTATTTCTCATAAAAAAATGTATCAATACATGCTTCACCTGCAATTCTAGACATCTTCCTGAAATTTTCTAAAGGAAAAGAAGAAATACTTACCTGATCATGCTGAAAAATGTCTGTTGGGTCTACAAGAAATACCTCCATCTCGGGCTCAAATTCTGGTGGACATTCAACTGGAATAGGTGATCCTTGGGTACTTGCTCCCATCATGCAAGTCCCTACACTTTCTGGAAATGGTGGTGGTCCCTGGGGCTCTGTGCAATCCCCTACACCTGTAGAATCCTCTTCTGTGCATGCCTCCTTAGTAATACCTGTAACAACCTTATTAAAAAGATTAGGACTATCAATAGCAATATCATCACAAAATAGAAAACAAGAAAAATCCGGTAAAGCTTCAGTTTTGAAATTAAGGCTGTCACATGCTTTTCCATCTATCTCCTCAGCTTCCTCTGAAATCAAAGCTCCTCCCTCTATGTCAAATGCAACATCATCAGTAATTAACTATGCCTCTACAGTCTCATCTGTGGTGCCCACGCTCATGATTGAGTGATCTCCCCTAGGGTCCTTCATGGCATCGAAAATGCTAAACTGGACTACTGTGTCTCCCACCTCCATCGAAAGTGTGCCAGCATAAACATCAATCTTTGTTCTGGCAGTCTTCAGAAAAGGCCTTCCAAGGATAAGTGGGGATCTACGTGCAAGATACTCTCCTTCCATGTCTAGAATGTAGAAGTCTGCAGGGAAAATCAACTCTTTCACTTTAACCAAAACATCTTCAATAACTCCTGCCGGGCGGGTCTGGCTTCTGTCTGCTAACTGAATCACAACTCCAGTGGGTTGTAGAGGGCCAATGCCAAGCATTTGGAAGACCGTCCTGGGCATGACATTAATGGAAGCTCCTAAATCCAACATGACATCATGTAGCGTGGTGCTCCCTATCTCACAAGATACAGTAAACATGCCAGGGTCTTCACATTTCTGAGGTATGGCATGGATGAGGGATGAAACATTTTTCCCAATGCTGACCAATTCATTTTCCTTAAGTTTCTTCTTGTGAACACAAAGATCCTTCAGAAATTTTGCATACTTAGGAACCTGTTTAATCATTGTCAGCAAGAGTACATTAATTTCTACTTTGCTAAAAAGTTTTACCAGCTCATTGTACTCTTTGGTTTTCTCCTCCTCCACTTGTCTTTTAGTTTGTGTTCTCTGCTGTGGAAAGGGTAAGGGCACCCTAAATTCTTCCTCTTGAACCGAAAGTGGAAGGGCTTATTTGTGAGCTGCTGCCCCACTTGGAATGGCTGCTGTAAAATCTGTTTCGGGACTGATTTATGCTTTGTTTTCCACCAAATTTGGAGGATTACTTGAGGAAGGAGTTGGGCACTGTCAAACTTGAATCGGACGGCCCGGATTAATCCGAAGCTTGATAATTCGATCCGGGTCCACTTCCGACTCAAGTTTGACCCAGTATGCCCTAGGTCCATGAACCTTTCATGCCTATAAAAAAATAGATCAAAAATTTAGTGGCCAAATAATCCAAATATGTGCAAATTTACAATTAAGTCCAAAATAAGAAGAAGTTCTAAAACCTAGGGTAAATTCACAAATTAAGCAATAAAAACATAGGTCAAACATGGATTTTAGTAATTAAAATAATCAACAAAATGGTACTTATCACTAGTCTTGCAATAATTGATAGTTGGGAATACCCAAAAGAAATATCTTCCTACACTTTTTTTCATTAGTCTTTAACATGTTATATAATTTTTGAACTTCTAATGTTAGTATTTCATCTATATTTAAATGATCAAGCACATTCATAGCATCATAAAGCATTGATTACATTGCAAAGTCATTATATAATGATTCCTCTTGAGCAATAAGACCCAACAATAAAGCACTAGAAGGTTCTATTGGCTCAAACAAATAAAATTCTCTATAACAATACTAGTTCTAATAATTTAGAATAAAATCATTTTTACATAAATGTATTTTATCTTAATCACGTAAAACTATATTTCTACATTTACAATAATTATACGGACAATGTAACTTGTCATCATCAATATGGTTTGGATGACGCTTAGCGAAGTTCACAAACTTTTTAACCCCATTAAAATATTTATCAGTGATAAATCTATTTACTAATCTATTGTATGTCAAAGATTTATTCATATATATTGTAACATAATGAAAAATAAATTTACAACATGAATCGTGTAAAACTAAATATGCATATAGTTAAAATTTAAACTTAATTAAATTATTGAAACCTAATACTATTAATAAATAACCATTCATTAAATATCTAAGTCGGTGCCCAAAAACAGGTTGTATTAAAAAAGTGTAAGAATACCTCAAGTAAAAAAGCATGCAAAAAAAATATTACAAAGTCAACCATCAAATAAAGGGTGCATAAATAACAAATAATATTTTTAATAATTTTTAGCATAAAAAATAGATGTATGTAAGCACACATCATGATTCATGCACCCCGTCGCCCAAACAGGCTGCACGGCTGGCCACCCATGGCTGCACGATTGCCCGACCAAGGCTGAGGGTAGTCAAACTCACGACCTCGATGTGAGGTCGGAGCTGAGCTCGCGGCTGAACTCGCGATCAAACTCGCAACCTCGATTCGAGGTTGGGGCTGAGTTTACTACCGGCCTCGTGAGCACAATGTGAGTGAAAGTATGCTGGATTAATTTTTATGTGATCAATCAAGTCAATTTAATTAAGTTTTGGTATATTTTGATCCCTGTATTTAAATGTACAGGAACCTAAGAACATAGGAAGTCGAGTGGAAAATATAACGGATGAAAAGGATGATACTGGAAGGGAGTCGATGGGCTTGGTACATCCGACGAACTCAGAGATTTGCGGAAAAGTACACCGATAGACGATGTTTCGGAAGGAGTCGTCGGCGATGGTCAGTCACTAAGGCTCAACTCCTACGGAGATGACTGCGTCGTCACTGAACCTGGGGGATCCTGCGAGAATAACACAAGCGTTAGGGGACACGCCGGTAGGGGTTCGACGGAGTCCACTCCGACACTCAAGTTAGGAGGGTGTCTGAATGGTGCTAAGAAAGAAAGACAAAAATGTAGAGATGATAGGTCGTAACCTCTCTTACCGGAGGGGTTGGAGTACCTTTTATACCTGTGCAGGCCCGACTGATCGTGCCCCCTTTATCGGTGTCACGACTCCGATACTTGAGCCACGCCCCCTGATTTCGATGATGAAGGGATATCCCTTGAAACCGTCGGCGTCGCTACCATGCTTTCCCTCATTGGGCCAACTTTACAGAGTGCGTGGACTTTTTCTGGCAGATGTCTGAGGTCGGCTATTGTGAGGACCCCGCCTCCCGAGGTGAACTCGGGAGTCTAGGGATGTTATATCTCTTGAGGTAGCCTTCCCGAGTGCCCCCCTGAGAGGGGTCCCGGGACCCTAGAGAGGAGATCGGGTCATGTCATTAGCTTCCCAAGGTGAGCTCGGGAGTCTAGGGATGTTATATCTCCCGAGGTGGTCTTCCCGATTGCCCCCTTGAGAGGGGGTCTAGGGACCCTAGAGAGGTGATCAGGTCACGACCTTAGCTTCTTCATCCCCGTGTCCAGCCCAGATTATCCAGCCCCATCACAAGTCCCCCCTTTAAGTCTAATCGAAGGAAGTGTGGCTGACTGATCAGGCTAGTGCCAGGATGAAGGAGTTGAACTGGCCTAGGTCTGGGTTTATGCACCCGTCTTTGCCATACCTCTGAAATGTTCCCTCTTTTCCCACCTTTTTTTTCGAACATATTCCCAGAGTCTCTTGACCCGGGCTACTCCTTTGAATAAGTCCCCGGCCTTCTGCGAATTTTTGGGGCCTCTGCAATATCGAGGTTACCCAGCGCGTGTCGCGGGGCCACGTGTCTTTTTTCCTTACTTGGCGGCGCACTACGAGTCATACGAAGCGCCGACAATTGATCACTAGCCGATCCTTGGGATGGCCTGAGAATATCCTCACCATGCTGGCCTTCCACTGCCTCGGGGGAGGTGTCGCTTTTCTATAAAAGCGGGTGTAATGACACCCTATGACAGCCTTACCCTAGTTGTTGTTCCGAGTTTTTCTCCATTACTTGCCCTTCTTGCCAGCGCTTTCCCGGCGGGAGTACCTTCTTAATTGCTCTCCACGCCCTTCCTTCTTCCTCCCGGACCATGATGGGAAAAACAAAGAAGTCTTCCGGTTTGGATGAATGCTCCTTGGAAGAACTGGGTTTTCATCCTAAGTGGTATGAAACTTTCTTCTCCAAGGTGAGATCGGACTCCCTTCAGGCCGCTTATCGGAAATATAGCATTCCAGCAAATTGGGAGGTGAGGGTCCCAACTGCAGATCAGCGGTCGGTAACTCTCGATGAGGGTTTTTACACCTTCTTCCTAGGACAAATGGAATTAGGGCTGCGTTTCCCTATCCCCTCTTACTTTATAAATGTTGCACATTATTTCCGCAACCCCCTCCACTAACTGGCTCCCAATGCCTTCGCCTAGATGAGCGGGGCTCTGGTTCTCTTCAAACTTTTCGGCATTCCTCTAACCCCCTGATTCTTCCATTTCTTCTTTGCTCCGGTTGGCGCTCACGGGGCCTTTGGCTTCATCGCTCGGGGAGGTCATAGATTTTTGGGAAGCCTTCCTTCTTCTCATAAGGGGTGGAAAGAGAGATTTTTCTATATCCGGCTCTGATGGACCCAAAATGCTAGATTAAATTGTCACGAAAGTGTGTGGATCCGTCAGAATTTAGATATTTATAAAGCTGGAAACCCTTTTTGCAATTAAAGAATAAAAGCGTAGTAAAGGGGCCACAGGTCGTATTTTTCCAAGGGCTAGTTCAAGTTGTTCGACTCGTGCTCGAGTTTATGTGTCGTAAATGTTTTTGGGTTTCAAATAAAATCTGGTGTTTGGTTTCGAATAGACAAGAAAATGTAATGAAAAGTAAGAGAATTTAACTAAATGAACTAACAAGGAATTTGCAACTAATAGGAAAATTAATCAACTAAAAACACTTAACCAATTTTGGAAAAATGAATCTGATTTCAATTGCAAATTAAATGCAAAGCAATCCAAAGAAAACTGTCCAATACAGAACCAATGCCAAACCCTTACTTGATATAAGTGAAGCTATGAAATTTGTTACACAAGGGATACGAGACCCATGTGCCAAAATTCGAAATTTACTACAGAAATTGTAGCTGATCAACTTAGCTTGGAAAGCTAAGCTAGCAGGGATCTAATACACAGAATTAAAGGAAGAAACTTCAGAATTGAGTTGCTGGACAGTGCAGAACAAGAACTTGCAGTAACACTACAGAATTTCAGAAAACAGTCCTAATACAGCACAAACCTAACAAAACAAGCTAGATATGAATGCATCATCCATTGTTCAGCCAAGAAATAGAGAAACTAAGGTTCACTTGACGCGAAATTACAGCAATTACAACTGGAAATTGGCAGAGATTGGCACTGAACAATTGCAGAAAGAGGAAAAACTGATACGCAAGGATACAAACTAGAAATTGATAGAATTTCTGAATGGAAATCAAACTAAGATTAAATGTACTTGATCACTTAACTATCCATCTATCTAATCAAATGCTATTTTATAACAAATGAATGCAGAAGTAATACGAAAGCACCAAGTAAGCTGAGCAAACTACTGAAACTGTAATTGGCATGCAGAAACAGGGCTGATACAATGAAAACAGAATTGAAATGCGAGCTGTAAACTGAAGATTCACTAAATTCGCATACAATGGACACTGAATAAGTTCACTAACCAATCTACTTGCAGACTTCATCACTAGTTAAGAAAGAAACACTTCAGAAATAAAACTGAAACAACTGATTCGAATGAAGAACGGAATTGATTTGCAGAATTTAGATTACAGCTAAAACAAAAGAAATGCATTGAAAACTAAGCCTCGACCATTCCTTGTATCAAGACCACCTTGTTCGTCACGCAAGGGCAAGCCAAGAACCCCTTCAACTCGCAAACCAATGGAAAATCGCTCCAACTTCAGATCTGATCACAGATCCGCACTCAGCTACAAATCAGTGATTAAATCTCCATAGAAACCTCTTCCACGGATCCAGATCTTGCTCCAAGGTGCTGATCGAGTTGGCCACGCCTCCACTGAAGAAAATCACAGAAGAAATGAAGAAAAACCGAAGAGAAACGAAGAAGAACTCAGCTGGAAATGTGAGGTCGCGACGCTGAGATCTGCCGAGGGAATTCCAATTTAAACTTAAACCATTTAATTTGGACGGCTGAGATCAATCCCGCTTCATCCAACGGTGGATATTTGTCCGATTTGATTCAAAATTTTCAGATCTCGATCAGAGATCAAGATCATCCTTGTGGTAGCTCGGATGTGCCAGATCTCCAACGGATGGTTCAGATCACCTTGATCTTGTATGGATGGTCTAGATCACTCTGATCATGATCCAACGGCTAGATGATCTCTGATTGGGCTGAAACTCTCAGATCTTGATCTGATCGCTTGATTATCCTTAACCCCAGCTCGGATTGATCAAAAGTTCTCAGATGGTCTAGATCTAACCGTTCTCTCATCGGACGGTCCAAATGAATCGGAGCTTGATTACTTGATCCAGTCCACTTTTGACTCAACTTTGACCCAACATAACCTAGGTCCATGATCCTTCCAAGCCTAAAAGAGTAGATCAAAAATTAAGTGACAAAACAACTCGAAAATATCAAAATTTGCAATTAAGTCCAAAAAGAGTATAAATCCTAGAACCTAGAGTAAATCCACAATTATA
>JAGFNQ010000481.1:26820-61980 GCA_024364735.1 Boesenbergia rotunda
GCTATGAAAATTTGATACACAAGGGATACAAGACCCATGTGCCAAGGTTCGAAATTTACTGCAGAAATTGTAACCGATCAACTCAGCTTGGGAAGCTAGGCTATCAGGGATCTAAAGCACAAAATTAAAGGAAGAAACTTCAGGAATGAAGTGCTGGACAGTGCAGAACAAGGAAATGCAGAAACAATTCAGAATTGCAGAAAACAACCCTAATACAGCTCAAACCTAACAAAGCAAGCTAGATATGAATGCATCATCCATTGTTCAGACAAGAAATAGAGAAACTAAGGTTTACTTGACTCGAAATTACAGCAATTACAACTGAGAATTGACAGAGATTGACACTGAATAATTGCAGAAAGAAGAAAAACTGATACGCATGGATACAAACTGAAACTTTGATGGAATTTCTGAATGGAAATCAAACTAAGATTTAATGTACTGGATTACTTAACTATCTAACTATCTGATTCAAATGCTGTTCTAATAACAAAGGAATGAGGAAGTGATATGAAAACACTAAGTAAACTGATCAAAATATTGAAACTGTAAATGGCACGCAGGATATAGGCTGATACAATGAAAACAATTTAAGTTTAGGAACTCCAAATCATTGTTGGTGGATATTGATGCAGTCTGGCCCGTTTGTTGTTTTAGTGTTGACAACAATTTAAGTTTGGTTGAGTGAATTCGGATTAAGTCCTAGTCGGGGATTGGGCGTGAAATCCCGGTGAGTGAAGCCGGGTCCTGGTGGGTGAAGCCAGGTGATTGAAATCCCGGTGAGTGAAGCCGGGTCCTGGTGAGTGAAGCCAGGTGATTGAAATCCCGGTGAGTGAAGCTGGGTCCTGGTGAGTGAAGCTAGGTGATTGAAACCCCAGTGAGTGAAGTCTGGTGACCGAAACCCTGGTGAGTGAAGCCATATCCTAGTGAGTGAAGCTAGGTTGAATGAAGTCCCGTTGAGTGAAGCTGGGCACGGAGTCTTGGTCCGGGGGATTAAGCACGAGTCAGAGAAGGCTAGGGAGCCCGTTCTCTTGACTTAGAGTTGAATTGGGAGTCGCTGGATAGGTCTGGTGACCGATCAGGGAGTTGGCACAAACTCCTTTTGTGGATCGGTCTGGTGACCGATCAATGAGAGATCAGAAAGGATTCTGTTCGGCTCCTGATCGTTCTGGTGAACGATCAGGGAGAGGTCAGTAGGTTTCGTGAGAAACTTTGATCGGTCCAGTTGACCGATCAAATATCGCGAGTTCCTCACCCGGACCGATCAGGATGGATCCTGATCGGTCAGGGAGTGGCCTGATCGATCACCAGACTGATCAGGGCACAACCTGATCGGTCAGGTGACCGATTAGGGGCGTTGGTTGGAAAAGGCTGAAGGTTCTGCTTCAGGTGTTGGATCGATCCGGTGTCCGATCCACGATCTGTGATCGGTCAGGGTGGAGCCTGATCGGTCAGGACTTACCCTGATCGGTTTGGTGACCGATCAGGGTCCTCTCTGATTGGTCTGGTGACCGATCAGTAGCTGCACTTTAATTTGAAATCGCTGTCAGATGCTCTGATCGTGTCTGTTTTCTCTGCGTTTTCTCTGATACACTGCTCATTTCATTTGATATGCTGTGCTAATCTTCTGATGGAGTGTGCAGACATTACAGGGATGATTCAAGCCAAGGAGGAGAGTCAACTGAGGACTTTACTTGGTGCAGGTTTGTATGTATTCTCTTCTCAGGTTTCAATGGCTTCTAAGGCACGGCTGGCGACTGACGGAGGCTCAGCTGAAGAGGTCTTCAGTGGACTGAGTGCTCAAGGAGGTCAGTGGGTTCAGGCTGTGCTCAGTGGATGCTGACGAAGCTTGGTGATGAGGAGAGGAAGCTTAAGACGAAGTTGGAAGCAGAGGAGCGAAAAGAGAAAAGACAGAAAACTTGAGGAGTTTGACTGGGCTGGTTGTGTGCTCTCTGTTGCTTCGTGCTTGAGTGTTCTTGCTACATGCTTGTGAGTGTTTTCCTTCTACTGTCTCGTGAGCTCATCTTGTATCATCTGGAGACTTGTTGTGGAGAGGTTTCTCCACCGAGAAGGAGACGCTATCATATCCAGGGTCTCCGGGGCTTGATCTGTCGACGATCAAGGGATCACCCACCTTACGGGCACGCCAAGGAGTAGGGGCAAGTTATCCCCAAACTTTGTACATCGCCGTGTTAGTGATTTAGTTTGTTATTTCTGTTTCTGTTTTAGTTTTCTGTTAGTTTCTGCTCTTGTTTACTTCCACTACTAACCTGACTGCAGAAAACCTAAAAGAGCAAGAGTTCTGTGTCTGGCTACATTCACCCCCCCTCTATAGCCATCCAAGCACCAACAAGTGGTATCAGAGCTTGGGGCTTTGTTCAACCAGCTTAACATCCGAGAGCTAACAACGATGGCTTTGAGAGAAGGTTTTAGTACCAGCAGACCACCCTTCTTCGACGGGTCAGATTTTCAATATTGGAGGTCGAGGATGGAGTACTATCTCAAGATGAATATCAACATATGGTTCACTGTGAAGGAGGGCTTCTCTCCTCCAAAGGATGCTGAGGGAAAAGATCTAGACTTCTCAGCGTGGTCGGCTGAGCAAACTCGCAAGGGAGAAGCCGATGCGAAAGCGATGGTTACTTTGCAGTGCGGAATGACCAAGGACCAATTGATACGAGTTGGTCCATTCACAAGCGCAAAGGACCTTTGGAATAAGCTTAGCGAACTCCATGAGGGCACCCGAGACTCAAGGATAGCCAAGAGGGACTTGTTCCTCAACCAACTACAAAATATCACCATGAAGGTGTCCGAGAAGGTAAGTGAACTCCATGATCGCTTCAAAGAGATTTTGAACGGTTTACACTCCATTGACGAGAAGGTCGAGAATCGCGACCTTGTAAGGTACGTACTAAAATCTTTTCCTAGGAATGCCTTGTGGTCATCCATGGTGGATGCTTACAAGGTTTCCAAGGACTTATCTTTTGTTAAGTTAGAGGATTTATTTTGTGAAATGGAACTATATGAGATCTCTAACCAAAGCCCAAAGGAGAAAGGGTTGGCTTTTGTGGCAGGTAACAGAAGGAAGGAGAAGAAAGAAATGGAGAATACCCATCACTTTGCCTTCATGGCGGTAGATGACTCAAATGAAGGGAGTGGAGATGAATCAAGTGACTCCTCAACCGCGCCTTCATCATCTTCGGATGATGAAGAGGTAATCTCTCCCGAGTTGGATAAGTGCTATAGGACAATTGCATGCTTAACTAGTTTGTTGAAGAAATCTAAGAATAAAGTAAAGTTATTGAAATTAGAAATAGAGGAGTTGAAAACCTCTAAGGATGAGGTAATAAACGATTTGCATGATGAATCTCTTGAGAATGAAAACAAGACCCTTAAGAGTGAAGTTGAAAATCTCAAGAATATTCTTGAGAAATTCTCAACTAGCTCTAAAACTTTAGATATGATTCTAAATTCACAAAAAGCGATTTACAACAAGGTTGACTTAGGTTACCAACCTAAAGAATCAAGTTTCATATCGTTGATGTC
Source organism: Boesenbergia rotunda (assembly GCA_024364735.1). NCBI lineage: Eukaryota > Viridiplantae > Streptophyta > Magnoliopsida > Zingiberales > Zingiberaceae > Boesenbergia > Boesenbergia rotunda. The sequence goes on from JAGFNQ010000481.1 coordinate 30,367, forward strand.
TAGAACCCATAATAGGTCACAACATGTTTTTAGGGTTCAAAAAGGTAGAAGGAAAATGATCAAGGCTTGGATGCCAAAATCATTTATTGAAGGTTCTTTAGGACCCAAAATTTAGGTACCTAAAACCTCTATATTTAGAATTATATAGGCACTGGTTGAGGGGGAGCATCTATCAACATGGGTGGTTGATAATTGGTGCTCCAAACGAATGACCATTCCTAGTAAGGAATGTGCTTACCATTTCCTCAAATTAATGGATGACCATGTACACAATGTAGGTGATTAGATTTAAATTAATTAAAAACTTGAATTTCCAACACAATGTAGATACATGAATTTTGGGTTGTCTTCATTTGTGTTTGTGAGCAGTTGGAAAAATTGTCATCCTTACACAAGGTTACACAAGTTCCAAATGGATCAACAAGTTTTGAAAAGAAAATTTATCACATGAATGGTTTAGGTTGACACATAACTTGTTGTTACCATGGATTGCTTAGGATGATTAGTTTTATTTTATGGTTTACTGAAAATCTAGAATTTAGCCACTATATCAAAGTTGCAGTTTTTTTTGTTTTGACATATCCTAGGCTTAAGTGTTACTTAATATTTTGGAGATGAACTTAGTTGAGTATGCCATGATCTTACTGCTTGTGTGATTAACCTTAATCTATGACATGCCAATTTTGTTTAAGAACAAGATGAACACATAACTTGAACTGATCATTATAAAAATCTCACAAGGCATCACCCAACAAAGAACATGAGCTTCAAAATTCATGACTTAAGTTCTATGATTTAATGCTTTCTTTGTATCAAACTAAATCAAGGTTCTAGGACTTAGGATATATATATATACATCCCCAACATCTAGCTCAAGCTTACCATGTTTTTCTGAATCATGTTGTTATATGCTTTACTCTCAAAATATATTATCATTGGAGATGTGTTATCCATGTGTATTAACTCTTCTGTTCAAATGTATGAAAACCTGTTTTGGGAAATATATTTTGGTTAATGGAACTCGTCTAGGATCAAGAAGGGATTAACTCTGATTGTATTAGGGTTTAGAGTGTTCGAAAGTTGAAAGAAATCTATTTCTGAAACAAATCAATTTCAAAAACCTTTCCGTGTCGAACCAGATCGGTCCACCGACCGATCAGGACTCATCCTGATCGGTCCCGTGACCAATCAGGGGTCCTTCTGATCGGTCTGGTGACCGATTAGATCAATGCTGATCAGGAACTCCCAGATCGTTCCAAATGTTATTCAGTTTGATCACTTTTCATACAATTGTATCAGTTTACTGATCATACTGATACAAACGAATCCGGTACAAACCAATTACAATTGGAACATACTCATCATACTTGGAACAAACCTAATGCCGATTCGATACAAACCCGTGTTGGAATTTTCAAAATTCATAAGAAAGAGTTGGTTGAATCATGACTCTTGTTCCTTGATGAGCAATAACCTTGAGTCAAGAAACTCATGTCGTGTTTCAGAAATTTTTCTGAAATACCTATTGTCTACACCCCTGTTGGGGAATAAGTTTCATATAAGTTGTTAATGCATTCTGATCTTAAACGAATCAGAGTTACAGAAATTTTTCTGAAAACCGATCGGCCATAGATAAATCAGAATTTTTTTTGTATCGAATAATCAACGAATCTGATTGGTCACGGAGATCAATCAGGACTATCTGTCTGATACAGTTGCGTTCCATATTTGTTAGTAATATGAGAGAAGTGTCCTAAGGCAATCGCCTTATGATTGTAAACATTTATTTTAATAAATGAAAATTCACTATTTGAGTATACATATTTGTGTATTTGATTGGGATCTTAAACTCATTTACTGAATGTCCGCAATACAATTCACACCATGAGGGAATTTGTGATGAATTCACAACTAGTGATTATCTCTACATGTGCAATTGTGAAGTATTGAAATTGTCCCTAGTCGATGAATTGATAAATACGGACACTATCAATTCTGTTGAGACTAGCATGGGTTATTCTCTAATCAGCTGATTCTCACTGGCTGGTGACATTGGGATGTCCGGAGATAAACATGAATGCTAGTTAAGGGAGCTAGTTCATTGGAGTGACTGGCTGTAAAACTTCACATGGTAGTCTATATATAGACATGTCAGTGAAGTTCTTACCGCAGCTTAAGTGCGATGTTCCTTTGACTTGCGGTGTTCAAGTCATCTTGGTCATGGAGACTTATACTTTAACATCTTAAGCAAGCATCTCCAAGGAGGTGTGGACCCAGGATGGTTGGGTATAAGCCGAAGTGCCCGAAGATGTTTGAACAGCCTACAAAGGATTCACCACTCCTTGCGAGGAGATGTATACCCAAGGCCTATCGTCGGATTGTTACTCAAAGCCTCTGGCCAGAGCATGACATGTTCAGAGTATGAGTCTCTGAAATACATGAGAGTAATTAGAATCCGTTGGACGAGAAAGACATTACTTGGGCTAGGTGTGACGTAGTCAGCCTAGTGGGGACTGACACACACAGACCATGTCCTGAACCAAGTGGGTATAAGATGGTGAAGGGAATGAGGCACGATTCATTAGAGCTGCTGAAGGGTTTCAGAATAATTTCTGAGGTCAACCGTTGATCTTTCGATTAATTGGGGATCATGATGTACTACTAGGTGCCACTCATGATCGTTCTATAATTGATGAATTATAGACGACCAACATAAATCGAAAGCCTATTTAGTCACACGCACTACGAGTAATCCGAGGGATTTAAAACGAGTTGAAAATTGGATTTTCCGATTAAGAGAGATAAGTCGAATCTAAATTTTCAGAGACGCATCGGAAGATTAAAATGGCTAAGTCTTTTGAAGGCTTATTGGACGAATTAAATGAGTTTAATTCGTAAGGGTTTCGGCTAGGTGTGGCCGGCCAAAGAGGGTGCCCACCCTCTTTGGTTTGGCCGGCCACAAGGAAGAGGGGAAACCAAATTGTTTGATTTAAATTATAAAATAAATCGAGCGTGATTTGTTTTATAAAATTATGGATAAATAAATTCATATAAAGAAATTTATATAAAGAAATTTATTTTCATGGAAATTAAAATAAATCTTGGATTGGTTTATTTTATTTTATAAAATCAATTATGAATTGATTTTTCCATGATAAGAAAAATTTATATAATAAATTTATTCTTTTTATGGAAATTAAAATGAACCATGGATTGGTTTATTTTATTTTATAAAATCAATTATGAATTGATTTTTCCATGATAAGAAAAATTTATATAATAAATTTATTCTTTTTATGGAGATTAAAATAAACTTTAAATGGTTTAATTTTATTTTATAAAATCAATTATGAATTGAATTTTCCATGATGAGAAAATTTATATAATAAATTTTATGAAAATTTATTCCATAATAAAAGAGGAGATGTGTTTGTTTTATTATAAAGTTAGTTATAATAAAACTTGGCATAACGGAATAATTCATAAGAAAATTTATAGGATAAATTTCTTATAAAAATTTATTCCGTTAAAAGGGAGACTTGGCGATGGAGAGGCTACTATATAAAGGAACCAAGGCAAGGCTTGAATTCTAATCAATCAAGAGATAAAGTAGCAAGCTCTCTCTCTCTCTCTTATTCTCTCCCTCTCTCTCTCTAGGGCCGGCACCCCTTTCTCTCTCTAGGGCCGGCGCCCTCTCTCCTCCCCTAGGGCCGGCGCACCGCCTAGGGTTGCCGTGAGCCTCCTCCACCAAGAAGGTGCCAAAGAAGAAGAAGAGGCGGGTCGCAACTCCCTCCTTCCCTTCCCCGGAATCTTGATTCCGTTACTTGGTGGTTAGTTTCCATCTCTCTCTCTTGATATTCTAGTTGTGCCTTTGGAGAATCTAGTAGTTCTCGTCGGCACAAAACTCGTGGCTTTGCGAAGTCATCCCGAAGAGAACTCGGCGTGGACGCGAATAGAGGCGGAGCTTCCAAGGGACGCTACGGTTGGATCTCGTCCCTTACTTCGAGTTACGCGAGGTATTGAGTAAATTAGTTTACTTTCTGCAAAATTTTAATTTATGATCATGTCCACACATCATAAGGTTGCATGCTAGATACGTGGTTAAAATAATTTGAGAAATTATTTATGCTAATTCTTCCGCTGCACGTAATTATTTTAAAAATTACGAACCCGTATCCATGTCAACATGCACCCGGTCCCAACAATATTGACATATGAAACATATACATGTTTGACCATGATATACTTCTGTATATGTTTTCATATACAATTCAAAAATTTATCCTTTGATTATTTTGGGTTTGGGAAGAGACCCTCGTTTAAGAGGGAGGTATGTTAAACTTAATAACCATACCCTTTTCGATGTTTGACAAAGGGGGAGAGAATGGTTGATTAAGTTTAGGGGTTGCTATTGTAGGGGGAGGATTTTGATTCCCTTACGATAATTGAATTGATTTCAATTGATCATTAATACCTAAACTTAAATCAGGTTGTCAAACAACAAAAAGGGGGAGATTGTTGATGCAGTCTGGCCCATTAATTATTTTGGTGTTGACAACGATTTAAGTTTGGTTGAGTGAATTCGGATTAAATCCTGGTCGGGGACTGGGCGTGAAATCCCGGTGAGTGAAGCCGGGTCCTGGTGGGTGAAGCCAGGTGATTGAAATCCCGGTGAGTGAAGCCGGGTCCTGGTGAGTGAAGCCAGGTGATTGAAATCCTGGTGAGTGAAGCCGAGTTCTGGTGAGTGAAGCCAGGTGATTGAAACCCCGGTGAGTGAAGTCGGGTCCCGGTGAGTGAAGCCGGGTCCCGGTGAGTGAAGCCGGGTGACCGAAACCCTGGTGAGTGAAGCTAGGTCCTAGTGAGGGAAGCTAGGTTGATTGAAATCCCGGTGAGTGAAGCCGGGTCCCGGTGAGTGAAGCCGGGTTCCGGTGAGTGAAGCCGGGTGATTGAAACCCTGATGAGTGAAGCCAGGTCCTAGTGAGTGAAGCTAGGTTGAATGAAGTCCCGTTGAGTGAAGCTGGGCACGGAGTCTTGGTCCGGGGGATTAAGCACGAGTCAGAGAAGGCTAGGGAGCCCGTTCTCTTGACTTAGAGTTGAATTGGGAGTCGCTGGATCGGTCTGGTGACCGATCAGGGAGTTGACACGAACTCCTTTTGTGGATCGGTCTGGTGACCGATCCAGAGAAGTCTGATCAGTCTAGTGACCGATCAGTGAGAGATTAGAAAGGATTCTGTTCGGCTGAACGATCAGGGTGAGGTCAGTAGGTTTCGTGAGAAACTTTGATCGGTCCAGCTGACCGATCAAATATCACGAGTTCCTCACCCGGACCGATCATGATGGATCCTGATCGGTCAGGGAGTGGCCTGATCGATCACCAGACCAATCAGGGCACAACCTGATCGGTCAGGTGACCGATCAGGGGCGTTGGTTGGAAAAGGCTAAAGGTTCTGCTTCAGGAGTTGGATCGGTCCGGTGATCGATCCACGATTTGTGATCGGTCAGGGTGACCGATCACAAGAAGGTCGCGATTCCTAGTTTCTCACTGTGGACCGATCAGGCTGGAGCCTGATCGGTCAGGACTTATCCTGATCGGTCTGGTGACCGATCAGGGTCCTCTCTGATCGGTCTGGTGACCGATCAGTAGCTGTACTTTAATTTGAAATCGCTGTTAGACACTCTGATTGCGTCTGTTTTCTCTGCGTTTTCTCTGATACACTGCTGATTTCATTTGATATGCTGTGCTAATCTTCTGATGGAGTGTGCAGACATTACAGGGATGATTCAAGCCAAGGAGGAGAGTCAACTGAGGACTTTACTTGGTGCAGGTTTGTATGTATTCTCTTCTCAGGTTTCAACGGCTTCTGAGGCACGGCTGGCGACTGACGGAGGCTCAGCTGAAGAGGTCTTCAGTGGACTGAGTGATTAAGGAGGTCAGTGGGTTCAGGCTATGCTCAGTGGATGCTGACGAAGCTTGGCGACGAGGAGAGGAAGCTTAAGACGAAGCTAGAAGCAGAGGAGCGAAAAGAGAAAAGACAGAAAACTTGAGGAGTTTGGCTGGGCTGGTTGTGTGTTCTCTGTTGCTTCGTGCTTGAGTATTCTTGCTACATACTTGTGAGTGTTTTCCTTCTACTGTCTCGTGAGCTCATCTTGTATCATCTGGAGACTTGTTGTGGAGAGGTTTCTCCGTCGAGAAGGAGACGCTATCATATCCGGGGTCACCGGTGCTTGATCTGCCGACGATCAAGGGATCGCCCACCTTACGGGCACACCAAAGAATAGGGACAAATTATCCCCGAACCTTGTACATCACTGTGTTAGCGATTTGGTTTGTTGTTTCTGTTTCTGTTTTAGTTTTCTGTTAGTTTCTGCTCTTGTTTGCTTCCGCTACTAACCTGATTGCAGAAAACCTAAAAGAGCAAGAGTTCTGTGTCTGGCTACATTCACCCCCCCTTCTATAGCCATCCAAGCACCAACAGTGCAATGATAGAAGTTGGAACATGCTTTGAGGGGGAGGTCCACCTTAAAGACATGGCCTTGGAAATAAAGGGGGGAGAATTAAAGGATTGAGAAGAATGATAAGAGGAATGAATCTTTGGAGAAGATTTTTGATATATGCCAAAGGGAGAGAATGTGAGATTTAAATTAGGAACCCCTCATTCATACTTTTCCACAAGTTAGCATAACTTAAACATATTATTAAACATCAAAAAGGGAGAGATTGTTGGTACAATAGACTTCAAGTCAAGGTTGATCAAGTTGACCAAGTTTGGGTTGGCTCAAGTTTGGGTTTCGCTGTTTGACAATATGTGAAAGTGAAGTCAAGTACATCTACGATAACTAGATATGTGACTTTGGAATTCCAATAGGAGGTTTGCAAGGGAAAAGCCTAAGTGGGTTACGGATGATCGAATACTTAGTGATCGAAAGTCCAACGGAAAGTTAGCAAAGTGGACCTAGTTGAGAACTTGGAAATGAAAATTCTGGTTGAGATTAGGCAATGAAAGTCCTAATGGGGTCAGGCGGTGGAAGACCTAACTGGGAACTAGGCAAAGGAAGTCTTAGCGGGGCTAGGCGGTGGAAGACTTAGTTGGGAGCTAGACAATGGAAGTCCTAGCTGAGCTAGGCGGTGGGACCTAGTTGGACATTAGGTTATGCCAAAGTGGGTTCACGGTTGACCGGATACTTGGCAATTGGAAGCCTAACAAGGAATTGGCATGAAATGAGGAAGTTCCAACAGAGCAAACTTGTGAAGGTCATAACTTTTGACTTAGATATTAGAAAGAGTTGATTTTTGTTATGAAACGAAACTCGTTTAAAGATATATGTGTAAGTACTTTGGGTTGGCTTTGATGTGTAGAAACATTTTCAAAGTTTTTTAAATCAAACAATTTTGATAAGAAATAGACAACGAAGCTATTTCAAAAGAAGAGAAGGATAAAGTGCTATAATTGCAACGAAGGACGCATCAAAGATAATTGCCTGAAACTGAAAAATTAGGAGAGAGAAAAAAAAGAGGATCAAGATGGTTCAAATAGCAGAACCTTAATGCAACGTGAGATAAGTCACTATCAAAAGAGTTCAAGCTTGAGGAATATGCTAGACTAGCACTTATGATAAGTCACCAAGAAAAGGACGATGAAATCATTTCGAGAGATTTATTTTGAATTCCTAAGTTTGTTCTAACCTATTAGACTTTTTTTGCTAAAAATTTGCATGCCAAAATTTAATAATTTTTAAATTGCTAAAAAAAGATTTATCATTTGAAAATGATCTTTGAAAGCATTTTCACCAGATTTAATTAGTATTAAATTTTTCTATGATACACACAAGTATTATCTATTCACAGAAAATCATTCAGAATTTTTTGATCGCAAAATGAATTTTTTATAAATTTTTTATTGAAAAACTAATTTTTAATTTAAAAATATTTTGAAGATTAATTTTGGAACCCATATTTTAAAAAATTGACTATTATTCAGAAAAATTATCAAGAATTTTTAAATTCAAAATTTATTTATAAGATTTAAATTCAAAAGTTTATACTTCCGTAGAGAAAATAATATTTGTCATGGAAAGAAAATTTATTTTCTTGTAAAAAATTTTATATAGTCAGATTTCTTATTTTATCACTTTAACCAAAAAAAAAGTACAGAGTTCTAATTGATAATTAATTTTCTATAAATTTTCTTTAGAAAAATGAATATTTGAAATTAAATTTTTTTGAAGATAGACTTTTGATGAAACTTATTTTTAGTGCCTATTTGTTAAATTTCACATAGTGAGAAAAATTGATAAATTTATTTACCAAAGAAATATATTTTTAAGGATTTATTTTTAAAAATAACTATTTCTAATAAAAATAATTATTATATATTTTTTTATTTTTCTAGTGAAATTATTTTCTGATGATCTAAATCTAATTGTTAATGTTGACAAAAATTTTCAAAAAAAAAACTCAACAATTAAAAATATTTTTTTTATCTTTTAGAAAATCGATGGTTTAAATCTTGAAAACCCCTTGGAAATTTCCTTTCTTTCAGATATTTTATTTAACTTTTTAACTCAATTTTTTAATGGGATCAAAGTGGGAGAATTTATGATGGTTAAGTTAAGGGGAGGTTTATTGTAAAATTTTACTTGTGATTTATTGCAAAATTTTTCATGTACTTAATTGTAAAATAATAAACAATTTTATTTCTTGTTTGTTACCCTAATTTAACTTGGGTTGATACACATCCAAAAGGAGGATATTGTAAGTATCACATGTTAGTTTTGATGTGATCAACCGAGTCAAGTTAGGTTCTGTTGTGTTTGATGTATTATGTCTAAGTGTGCAGGAACTTAGGAGCGTAAGAAGTCGAGCGGAAGATGCAGTGAGCGAAAAAGATGGCATGGGAAAGGAGTCAACGGATTCAGTGAATCCGAGAGGCGATGAGCTATGAAAGAGTACACCGATGGAACGAGAAGTACCGCGACATTCGGTGGACGAGAAGTCGGGAAATAAGTCTACTTGAGGAGAAGGCATGAGTTAAGCTCGGGTGAGCTCAACTCTGAACGGTCAGAAATTACATCAAGTGGAGACCAAAGAAGGTCAACTCGGAGTTAAGCTTGAAGAGCCAATGGAAAAAGGTCTCGAGACGCCTCAGTTGTGACTGAGGGATCCTCGGATGAATAGTACTAGAGGCGCCCTCAATGTTCTGAGACACTCTAGTTGTGAACTGAGGCGCCTCAAATGAACAGTGTTGGATCGTTGACGTACGCTAGAGGGGGGTGAATAGCAATTTTCGAACTCTTTCTTCCTACACGGTTAGTTGCGTAAGCGGAATATACTACAATAAAACTAAACTAACAACTACACAATGCTAATACCACCTTTTTACGTGGTTCAGAGATGAAGACTCCTACTCCACGACAGTCCATGAGGTGAACGATCCCTTGATCCTTCGGCGGATCACTCCCCGGATCTAGCGACCCGCCTTCTCCTGCCTTAGACGGATCGTTACTTCTCTCTACTTCTCTACTTTTGATACATGACTAAAAATGCGGAAATCTTTTTTTTTAAACTTTTAAATTCATCTAACAATTATATTCTAACTTAAGCAGTCATGTATAATAACATATCACACTTTCTATCTCAAAAGCTCGCATATGGTACACTTTGAAGCTTGCCTCGCCCAACACCACAGTCGGGTATCAGTCGACTGATACTGTATCAGTCGACTGATAGCCTGAAATCTGAATTTTTAGGTTTTCGGCAGTTGCTTCACAGCTCCTCCAAACTTATAATTTCGAGCCATATGGAATCATGACACCATTTCTACACTCTATGACAGTTTTCAAATGAGTTTAGCCAATCAAAACGAATCCATGAACTTGAAATTTGGACTTTTGCGGAAGAAAATAAACTATACAAGTTATATGAACTTTAACACTAAAGTTTGTACCAATCTTGACTTCTATACATTCATAACACCAAATACATGTTCTATGACCTTGCTAAAGCATTATGAAATGTGAATGCAACTTTTCTAAACATATTTAAGCAATGAAACTTAATTCAAAGAAGAAATTGATACTATCTTGGCACATGCATCTATTTCTCTAACAAAGTATCAATATCTCCAACTACTCACATTTCTACTCATCCAATGCAATCATAAGAATATATAGGCTAAAAGAAATGACATGGAATCTTTACTATAAGAAATTGAGTATGTAAAACTATCCAAACTTAAATGTTCGCTAAACTCCATAAAACAAGAACTTGAAATTCAAATGAACTATAACATTGTGAATTAAATAACTAATTGTCTTGTGCCAAAGATCTCTCCATAATCAGCCACCACACACACTTTACTCAGCACCGTCTCGTCGTCTTCCTTCAGAATTGCTTGCCTTTACCTTTATCTGCAATAAGAGGAAATGCAACTAGTAAGCAAAAAGCTTAGTAAGTACTATCTAGCTCACAAAATCTCGAAATGTGCAAGCATGCTTCTAGATCAAACTGAAAATCATATGAGATACTAATATGCTTGAAAGAAAACTAAGAACATGTATAACTCAAATCATGCATACTCAAGCAATAATAAATCTCAATTTACTTTTCTTGGCTCAACTTGAAACTTTAGCTATTCTTTAACTTTTGAAAACTCTTTAAACTTTAGAAAACTTTGCTAAAGCATATACTTGAAAATAATAATCACTTGGATCCACTGAAGACGTAAGTACCATCTGATGCGCGTTCCCTAAAAGGTTGGGGTAGCGAGCCACCAATCCTAATAGAGCAGACCTTGGTCTACCAAGGCCAAGACCTTGGAATTGGACACCTGGATTTCTTTAACGACGCCCTTGGACGCCGGGTACTGGCCTTATAAAATAAAATAGCTTTTCTTTCTTTCTTTCTTATCTGTAAATGCCTTGGCATTTTCTCGAGCACCTTGCGTGCTAAAATCCCTAAGTCTTGACTTTTGGGGATTTCTTAAGGCCTTGGCCTTTTCTTTTCTTATCTTTATCTTCTCTTTTTTTTCTCATAACTTTTCTTAGCCCTAATCTCATATAGGGTGCTTAATCAACTTATACAAACATATAATGAACTAATATCACATGCCAAAAATCATAAACTAAAGAAACTATCTCTTTTAAAACTTTTAAAGGAAATTCTCGCGGAAAAACCGCCTCTTACTGCAGGTGAGCAGTACTTACATTGATATCTTGGACTTACAACCAAGATTGACGTCTAGGACTCGGGAGAAACTTGAGATCTCGGAGAATTCTTCGCGCCTACGCGTTCCTCTCGTCGCGGGGATCCCGAATATAGGAATATCTCTTGGAGGAGAGCTTTGGCCGGCCCTCTAGGGCTTGGTGTGGCGTGCGCACAAGAGAGGAGAGGGAGAGGGGTCGGCGCAACCTTGGGAGAGGGAGAGGGTTTGAGAGAAAATAAAACTTCTCTCTTTAATAACCTATTTATACCTATGGGGCGGATCGACCTAACTACCCCTTAAATATCCTTCTCTCCATTCCTTGTTGTGCTTGATACCCTAGCCCAGCTGGTTTGCGCTCGCGCCCGTCTCGTGGTGGTCGCGGGTTCGAACTCCGGCTGCCCCTTTAAACGTTTTTCCCTTTTTTATTTCTTTCTCTTTTTTTTAAAAATACCAAACGGACTCGGAAAATTCCATAAAAATATTCTAAAAATTCCTAAAAATATCTAGAATATTTCTAAACTATTTTTAAATAATTCTAAGGACTTTAAGGACTAAAAATGGGAATTTTGGGGCGTTACACCGGATGCCCTCCGGCTAGCTCGCGTAGCTCCTTGTGGGTGGAGAAACCTCGCCACAACCTTGAGTACACCTCTGAGCACCTTAGACTACTAATGAGCTCTAACCAAGCTCATTTTGTCAAAGGTTCTCAGCTCAACCCGAGTTCTCTTAAATAGAACTCACAACTAAAACTCTCGCTGGCAGTCGACTGCTCCCAGGGCAGTCGACTGCCCCCACTCAGATTCGACCGTTGACAGCCCCAACGTTCGAATTCTGCTACACACCAGTCGACTGCTCTCAGAGCAGTCGACTGGTCTAGGGTCAAATACACACTGTGAGTTTTGGCAGTCGACTGTTATAACACCAGTCGACTGCCCAGCTTACAACAGCACTCCTACTCACTCCGTTGACCCTCCTCCACGTGTGCCTTCAGGTACACTCTCCTGGCTTGCCCCTTGAAGTCCTCTTCCACCAGCTATCGTCCCTCGGATGTGCACACAAGTCCTCAACTTACCTCCATGCCACCCTTCACGTGTGCCCTTTGAAGTTCACTTTCCGGCTTGCCCTTGGAGTCCTCCTCCCTCGGCTCTTGTCCCTTGCCTCAGTTGACTCTTCACCAGCAACCTTGACTATTGCCTTTGCGCCCTCTTTATCTTCGGCCCTCGCCCCTCGGATGTACACAAGCCTCCAGCTTGTCTCCATGCCATCCTTCACGTACGCCTCGAAGTCCGCACCCCTCGGTTCATCATCCCTGCTATACCAAGGTCCCTCGGGTGCACACAAGCCTCCAGCTTGTCTCCATGTAACCCTTCACCGTACCGAAGTCATCCATTCAAGTCAATATGTGTAACCTGCACATCTTGCACACTCAAATACACATATTAGATCACAAGGAAAAACTTGCCCAAACATCAAAATACATAGTCACTCCGGACCACAAATTGCCTCAACAAATAGTACCATTAGAGAGACGTTGGTTGTGTGAATAAAGTTCTATCTAACTAAGACATCCTAGGTCTCAACTGAGGCACCTTGAATGTCACATTAGCAATGATAAATTCTACCCGGAAGGCTATAAATATCCTCTTGGAAGTAGGAATAAAAAACATTAACTATAATTCACTTTCTCTACTTCTATGTGAGCTGTCAAAGTTAGTAAGAGGCTACTCCACCTTCAACGAAGGAGATTTTTCTAGTCGTGCTTTTAACCGTCTTGGATTAGCAACCTCCCCGGTTGCAACCAAGTAAAATTCTCTAAGTCTCTTATTTTTGTGTTGTTGTTTATTTTAATTGATTAATCTATTTATCCTTGCTAAGCAAAAGCAAGAGTATTAGCTAACTTTTATTACAGAGTCATTCATACCCCCCCCCCCCCCCCCCCCCCCTAACCGACCTACCTGGACCACACTATGCTTTAAAACTTAAGTATCAGTCGACTGATTAGTTTAAACAGTCAACTGATGGCTTTAGAAATTGAATAGAAGTAAGTTGATTCGATTGTTCACATCAACTAATGATATATCAGTTGACTGATGAATTTGATAGTCGACTAATGGCATTAGAAATTGAATAGAAGTGAGTCAAATCCGCTTGATTCGATTTGACTAATAAAATCAGTCGACTGATGAATTTGATCAGTCGACTAATGGCGTTAGAAATTGAATAGAAGTGAGTCAAATTCGCTTGATTCGATTCGACTAATAGAATCAATCGACTGATGATTCAAATCAATCGACTGATGTCGATTTGAAGAAACACAGAAGTGAGTAGGACTCGCTTGCTATGTTTGATTGATGTTATCAATAAACTATGTTGATTTGGAGAAGGACGAAAATGAGTGGGACTTGCTTGTTATGTTCGATTGATGTGATCAGTCGACTAATATCGGTCATCAGTCGACTGATGTCGAATTAAAGAACAAGAAAGTGAGTGGGACTATGGTGCTCTATTCAATTGATTAGATTAGTCAACTGATGTTTTTACATCAGTCAACTAATGCTCAAATAATCGATAAAATCAGATAGATTTCAGAAAGTTTAGAAGTTATTCAATGGTAAAATACCATATCAGTCGGTAAGATTAGTCGACTGATAGGTAGAAATCAATCTCGACCTAAAGGCTTTAAAGAAGGAATTTCGAGGAGTCTTTTAGGGCCGGCTCCTGGTGATTATAGAGTGAAGTGTTGTTACATTTCAGAGTCAACAAGAGGCTAATCAAACCAAGAAAAGAGTAAGGAAAGCAAGATTTATTGTAATAATTATTTTCGATTTATTGTGTAACATAGTTTGTGTTCCTTGTGTATTTCTTGTGTTTGACTTTGTACGAGGTTTCTCCACCTTCGAATTATTTTCAAGGAGTGTGTTCATAATGAAATTGTGTGCATGGTATGGATCCTTGGATTAGTCACCTCAACGAGGTGGAGACCAAGTAAAACCAAAATGTTAGCATTGTGGAGTCTTCTTTTCTAGTATCTGCTACAAATAATCATTGAAGAAGCGAACGAAGTTATTCACCCCTCCTCTAACTCTCTATATATCATACAGTAACAACTACAATTTTATAACTACTACAACGTGTTCCTGATTTTTCGAAAGACCAACAACAATATCGACAATTGCAAGTCTCACTGAGGTATTGATCTTCCTGCCATATCCTGTCCCCCCGTACCACGACCACATACACTGGTGTCAGGCCGAGCGGTGCCAAACGACGGCCCTTTCCAGCCCATTACCCGTTTTCCTTCTGACTAGGCGTCAGGCTGCCGGGCCAGGCTACACGCAAGCTGGCCCATGATCAGCTTGCGTGTAGCCTAGCCCGGCAGCCTGGCAGCCTGGCGCCTAGTCAGAAGGAAAATGGGTAATGGGCTAGAAAGGCCCGACGAATAGGCGTCGCTCGGATCAAGGCTCCTAGTCGGACGCGTGACGGCCCACGCTCCTCTGGATCGGTCTGATCTAAGCTTAGACGCTCATGCTCCAATACCCCTCTAGGTTTGGCTCCCCACCGACGCGTGGCAGACCACGCTCCGGGGGTAAGCTCGAACCGGAGGAATACATCAACATACAGTGCCCCAGTCGGCACCCTCATAGGCCCTCAGCCGGCCTCGACATGCAGTGCCCCAGTCGACACCCTCATAGGCCCTCAGCCGGCCTCGACATGCACTACCCCAGTTGGCACCTTCATAGGTCCTCAGTCGGCCCTAACAAGCAACACAACCACTCCCTGACACCAGACTACCAGAAGCTGTACGGGGTCGGCGCAGGACTGAAGCCATCCTGATCTCAAACGACGGATATCTCGCTGAGGTATTGATCTTCCTGTCATACCCTGTCCCCCCGTACCACGACCACATACACTGGTGTCAGGCCGAGCGGCGCCAAACGACGCCAACCATTAAGTTGACAGTGTCCCTTTCCTTAAAACAATATGCACTACTTTATCCTGCCACCTCTGGGCCTGCATCACCTTGTCCTCACTATATGGCAACAGGTGGCAGGTGGGGCAGGAGCTGTCAGCTTCCCCGGTTATATAAGTCTCTTCACTCCGTATCTCTCAGGTGCGCGCAATAGTGCATTTCCTACTATTCTATTGCTTTCTGTTCACTTGCCACCGTCGAGTACTGACTTGACCGTCAGAGTGTCTGGCCGGGGACTTTTCTCGGCGAGTTCTAACGGTCTCTGACTTGCAGGTTAGGGGCGAGCCAGCTCAGTAGACCATCTCAGCGATCTTACGCTTTCCGGAGGCCCATCCAACTATCGGGGCGTCCAGTTCACTTCGTGATCGGATCAACCAACAACAATATCGACAATTGCAAGTTATTGGTCTTTCCAAAGACCTTGTTGCTGGTCTTTCGAAAGACGAGCAACAATTACAAGTTATTGATTTTTCGAACGAAAGACCTTGTTGCTGTCCATCCAAAAACCAGCAACAATGTTGTAGTAATTTTTAATTTGAAAAGTCCTTGTTGCTGGTCTGAAGCATCAACATAGTAAAAAAAACGCGGTTCGAAGAATTTTTTTTCGGATGAATGAGAAAAATAAAGAGGGAGAAGTAAAATGGAAAAGAGAAATAAGTTAAAAAAAAAAAGGAGAGATTATATTGTTTGGATATATGTTAGGGGGAAAATACATAATTAACTACGTTATTGGGTAAATTATCGTTTTATCAAAATTAATTGGTAAAAATTAAAAGGATACTTTTTGGAACAAAAAAAAAAGTTAAACTAATACTTCAGTATACTCACTAAAATACTTTTTTTTAAATTTATTATAGCAAAAACAATCATAATTGTTAAGATAATTATTTAATTTAAATAAAATTATTATAGATAAAGTACTCTTATATTAAAAAAATATTTTTTTTATCAATTTATTAAAATTATTCAAATTTAATAATGTTATTTTGACTAAATTGAAATTATTTTAAAATGATTTTGATTAAGTTAAAATAATTTTAATCAATTTGAAAATTTTGATAGATCAATAAAGATTATATTGATATAAAAATATTTTTTATATATTAATTTTAATTAAATTGAGTTAATGAAAAATATGTTAAAATGCTATTTTAGTATTTTTTTTATATCCAAAATTAATTATAGCACAATGTTAATTGTTGTGCAAGGTTTGTGCAAGATCATATTTTTCCATTCTTTATTGGAAAAAAGAAGCATCTTAGGCTACGTTTGATAGGGTGTAATCCATCCTGTAATATAATCGAGATTACATTACAAGTTGGATTCCTTTGTTTGGAATCACTTTAAGATTGTAATGTAATATAATCTCGATTATAAAAGAGGTTGATGATTTGTAATCTGGATTACAAACCAAAACCTCCGTAATCTAGATTACATTACAGCTTGGAAAGTCGTCAGTCGGGCGGCGACAGTCGTCAGTCGGGTGGTGACAGTCGTTGGTCGCCGCTAGCCGGCCGCCGACGACCACCGGCGACCACCACCGGCCGGCCGCCGACGACCACCGCCGGCCGGCCGCCGGCGACCACCGCCGGCCGACCGCCGGCGACCATCGCCGGTCGGCCGGCCGGCCGCCGGCGACCCACGCCGGCCGGCCGCCACTGACCACCGCCGGCCGGCCGCCACTGACCACCGCCGGCCGGCCGCCACTGACCACCGCCGGCCGGCCGTCGGCGGCCGCCGGAGCCCACCGCCGGCCGGCCCCCAGCGCCCTCCGCCGGCCGGCCGTCGGTGCCCTCCGCCGGCCGGCCGTCGGCGCCCTCCGCCGGCCGGCCGCCGGCGCCCTCCGCCGGCCGGCCGCCGGCGCCCTCCGCCGGCCTGCCGCCGGCAGGCGGCGGTCGCCGGCATTCGCCGGCCGATCAATGGTCACCGGCCGCCCGACGACGGTCGTCGGTCGTCAATCTTGATTACATTACAGGATGGATTGTCCCTCATCAAACAGAAGAATCCAACTTATAATGGTTATCAAAGATTACATATAACTCATTATCAAACATAACAATGTAATCAAGATTACATTATATTACATTACAAACTTGATTATATTATAAATCAGATTATATTATCTCCTACCAAAAGTAGCCTTAATCTAATTGCATGTGAAAGTTCTTGAGGTCTCCGTGGTTAGAGGACGTGCTCAATTGGTTAGAGAATGTAAAATTAAAGAGATCAATTCTCGACCATAATCACCGTTTGCTAGGCCTTCATTTGAATATTGATTATTTTTAAATTTGGTGATAAATTGAATAAAAGGGTCTCATTTTGTTTTATTTTGCGTGATATTCCTTCGCAATCACACTGGTTTTGTTTGTCCGGCGGCCGGCCGTGCTCACGGTGTGTCCTTTGGGATTCAAGCGCTTCTCGCTTCCAGGAACGCGTGGAATTCCTCGATCGCCTTCTGCATCGTCGGGCTGATGGAAGCAGAGGACGGGGATGGAGGGCACGATCCCGGCGACGTCGAGAACTTCACGTGCCGGTCCGACGCCGCCTCCGCCGACAGTTTCTTCAGCGCCGCCTCCCGGTCTCTCTCGAACAGGAAGGCCGCCGTCACCGGCAAGTGGGTCGCGCTCTGCCCGCTGCTCTTGATCAGCTCCAGGGGAAGGTCGAAGTACGACTGCGCCGCGCCCTCCTCGTCCCCGTCGAGTATTGCCGACGACGACCACGACTCGCACTCGAACCGCTCGAGCGAGGCCGCCCTGGACGCAGTCGTGGTGACGCTGCCCTCCATTGACGCCGCTTTCTCGACAAAGCTAGCTTCTTCCGGGGGAGGAGGCGGTGGGGCGTGGGCGTCGACGTTGACCAACGGCGAAGGCGGCACTTTGACCACCCCCTTCTCGGGCCCTGACCAGTCCCTGGACGCCGGGACGTAGAGGCACCCGCAGTAGTTGAAGATCTGCCTGCCGCGGCGACGCCGTCGCTCAATCCCCTGCTCGACGGGGTCGACTCCGGTGATCCCGTCGCCGCTAGCGCAGCCGTAGCGAGACTGCTGGCTGTTTTGGTAGTGGCGTTTCGGGCAGTCGCAGCAGGCGGCTGAGCAGGCGAGGCACCTGGGGCGGGAAAGGGGCGGCAGGATGTGCCATTTGGTTGGCGCCATGGTCGCCGGAGATCATTCTGCTCTGATCAACACTTCTTCTATGTATACAAAGACGTAAACTTGCAGGCACGAAGTAGACTATAGACATTGTAGTGGTGAGCATGATGAGCTCTTTGTTGCCCTCATCACTTTATTTTTACTCTTTTTTTTCTGGGCGAACAAATCTTACAGATACACACAGATCTGATTACTAGCATACGAAAAAAAAAAAATTGATAATCAAGATGCAGTAGTTAGTTCAAGCTCTGTTTACCTACTCCTAACCTGAGCTATTTTGATCAGTTCAACCTACCTCACCTATAGCTTGTTTCTGCGCGGCTGGCAGCTGGAGAAAGTCAAGCCCTCTCTTCCTTCTATCCCCTCCTCTTCATTGCCTGCAGGTAAACACACCTTAGAGAGAAAACGGTCAGATTTCTCCCATCTACAAACCATCTCGAGTTTGCTCTACATTGTTCATTCATTGGGAAGCAAGGTCCTACATGATAATTAACAACAATCTTTAGTAGTAAACATGGAATTCCCAGTTTCTTAGTAGCTTTACCCACAGACTTGCAATTGTTAAGTACAAGAAGCAATCTGTACAGTATTCTATTTTGACATAAATTGTGTGATACATTATGGTACAATAAGAAACGAGTGAAATTTCTTTCGGTTTCTCCGTCAGCCTCTGCAATAGGCAGCTTCTCCGGAAAATAATTCAAGGATTGAGAGGTACAAGTTGTACCAGAAAGAAACGCGAAGAGGTACAAGTTGTGCCTAACAATGTGTTTCGACACAACAATATGATTCAGAGCAGGGGACACAGTCAGATCAGGTCTATGCGGGAGGAAGAGCACGCCTGCATGTAGGGCATTCCATCTTTATATCCATCCATCTCTGTAAGCATACGGAGTGGAAGCAATGGTCACATGGTGTCACCTGCATGCCCAAGACACGACGTATATGTTCTTGATAAGAAAGCGCGTAGATGTAGATGCTATGCACAAAGTAAAATTTTGGTTGAACATTTATTATTACCATATAGCGATTTGAGTTCTCTGTGAAGTCAATGGTAGTCATGCAAATGACGCAATCTGTCGCTTGAGATGCATAACTTTCAAACTTCCTGTAATAGCAATACTTTTCAGGGAGCATCTGCCAATAACCAGACAACAGTGAGAATTTAAGATGTGTAACTATCGATTAGAATCATAATGTTCTGAAGATTCACACATTTGTATGCATCATCATTCCAACATAAACGACAGGCATACTAGTTTTTGTAATCCTTAAAGGCAACATGGTCAAATAACATATCAGGCATGAAGCATTAAGATTACTCATTCTGAAGCAATAGAGTATAATGAGAAAAGATAGGCTCCGAAAAGCACTTTAAATTCAAGGAATTGGCAGTCTATATTATGGATAAATTGCTCTAAACTCCCTAACACCAAACTCAACTTCCTCCTAGTCTCTGCGTCAGAAAAAATTTATTCTCACTCCCTGCATGCAAACTTTCCTTTGTTTCAACTCTTTCAATTCTCTAATGCACACCGATTTACTTAATTGTTCTTATTTTTTATAGGCATAAAAAGTCCAAAATAAGATATAATTCTTCCTAAATTCAGCACATTTAAACTATAATCTAGTATTAAATTAAGTACGACTCTTGTTTCGTTTGCCGCGAGGGAATAGAAGCCCTCATTATTTTTTATAGATACAAAAAATCCAAAGGGAGGCATAATTCCTCCAAAATTCAGCATCACTTAACTATAATCGAGTATATTTTTTATCCCATTAAGCACGACTCTTTTTACCAATCGATTCGGAGCTCATACCAATCGATTGGTTTGGGTTGAATCGATTGGTGATTCTAGTTAAATGGTGTTGAATCTAGGATAAATTATATCTCATTTTGGACGTTTTGTACCTAAAACATAAGGATAACTAGGTAAATTGGAGTGCATTAGAGAGTTGAAGCAAAGAAAAGTTTGCATGCAGGGAATGAGAATACATTTTTTCTGAAGCAAAGACTGAGGAGGAAGTTGAGTTTGGTGTTAGGGATTTTAGGACAATTTACTATTATATTATCATGCCTGAAAATTATGAAAAATCAGTGTTATCATATTTTGCTGACAATATGATAGAAAAGAAATAACTCAAACCTGACGGGGAATGAACCATCGGGAGCCAAGATAATGCTGAAGTAGGAGAATCAATGATTGCAATCCCAAAAATACTCCCAAACATATGCACCAATAGTTATCAACCTCTATTCGCAAAAAGTTGCTTGGGCAGCCAAATATGTAAAATGGTATGGCAAGGCGAGTAACAGACATTCCGATTATATAATATGGGTGCAAAGGCTTTCTTGTATCCAGAATGACATTAGTCATTATCTGGGGTATCCAAAATGAGTACATAATGAAAATTACAGGTCGTAAGAAATTGTGCAGATGGTATAGTAGCAGAATACCACCTAACAAAATCCCATCTGCAATGTAGCATAACTCAATTAAGCAAGCAAAAAAACTAAATAGAGTAAATAGCAAATATCTGGAACAGTGGAAAACCTAGGGAATGAAAATTATTATATATAATTAATCAAGAGGATGTAGCTAAAATTTCAGGTCAAGAATAAGGCACTAAACTTTTGAATTTGTAGTTTAAAACCCCTAGTAATTGGCATCTTCCATAGAAAATACAATAAGACTCAGAATAATGGGATGAGCTGCTCAAGTAGCAACCACGTGTTCAAGCACACCTAATTGCCTTGTTGAATCTGCAGCCTCCACAACTCCCTGTGATGGTATTGTTCACGTTATTGAATGAAGTCGTGAGGTTGGTGGGTGCCCTCATGGTTCATTTCCACCATGAGTTACTTCACAACCTATTGTTATTTCATAATCCTCTAACTCTGCTTCTGCATCTTCTACTATTACTATTAGTTAACCTAGATAAATAGTTTAAGGTTTTACTTCAGAGATTTTCTGTTAGTACTTTCACATCAAGTTGTGCTTGATGGTTAAGCACAAGGCTCCTGTGGTTAGTTGATTTTGGTGTGTCTTCTCATATGATAAGTTACCATGAGTTGTTTTACGCTGCTCATCTTTCTTCTGTGCCACCTTTCTCCATAATTGATGGATCACATATCCCTGGAAAAGGAAAAGGTTCTTGAAAGACCTAGTTAGTCTTAGTTTTGATATATTATAAGGCTTGGGTTATACATGTATTTATCTTGTTATTGATTGGTAGTAGAAACCTTTAGTTTCAATTAACTAATTGCAGGCATTCTCAACGAGCCACATATCAAATATTTCTATGATAAGGTTAAAGATGAGTGCATGCTAACTTTTTTGTATAAGAGAAGTAAAATTGATTGATATACCTTAGTATGCATGTTGTGAACACAAAGAAGAAAAACTGAAGTATAGTTTGATTAGCACTAAATACTACATTCTAATACAGTGGCATTGATACTAAACAGTAAGCACTCACAGAAACGGCTATACAGAGCAGATAACTCCCGCCTCATGGTTTCCCAGCTTTCACCGTTTTGCAAAGGTCTACTTGCTTTCCATATAGCAAGGAGATATCTCATCTCAAAAATTGAAAAAACAACAAATTTGAAGAAAGCTGCTGTGGCAAAAGCATTGAACAGCGACTCTGCAACAAAAAACCATCCAAGTTACACAAATAAGACTATCCATGGTAATATAGTTATGGTTTCAGATTTGATCAGCCAAGTTATTGAAGAGAGTAAATGGGGGAAAAAATAGATATTAACTAAATGAGAATGTAAGAAGGCAGTTTGACGATGTATTGTGCTGACACACACTGCAAACATTTTCCTACTCTTTTTCATAGGTTTCATTTATTTAATTATCTATTGTGCAATCAATTGGTCCTCAATTCAATTTATTTTGGCTTAATCACATACGATTGTTGAAGCATAAATTGACAAATTAGGCCACCACATCTTAGCTTTGGAGGTAAGACCAAGGTTTTTAAAAAATAATGTTCTGTGCTTGAGTTTAGGTCTCAAACTAGAATGGTATAATATCAGCACTATGTTGTGCCAACACAACAAATATAAGGCGTGTCAAGATGAATTTAGATGAGTTCACTCCTTTATACTGTTTCATTTCATTTAGTTTATTTGCTTATAAAAATAATTAGATAGTAAATTGAATTAAAATTTTATTGTACAGTTGCACACACTTTGACATTTGTTAAAAAGTGCTAAAATGAATCAAAATGAGTTTTATTTGTTTAATTATCTTTCACTTAGATTTTTAAGTTTTAATAGTTACATAGTTAAATTAAAAATAATCTTTTACTTAATTTTACTACAATGTGTTTCAAGACGAATTCACATAAATGCTTCTCCTATATAATTTTTTTCTTAACTTGTTTACTTTAAAACAAATTATATCAATTAGATTATAATTGAATTAGAATTTTGAAGAAACAAATTATAAAGTACAATAATCATTACTCAAATTCATCTTGACACACATCAAAGCATGCCAAAATATACCAACACAGGATGGTACTAATCTGGATTGACAGTGCATGAAGATCATCCATGCTGATCTGTATTGGTTTTAATAATTTACCAAAATGGCATATATCGACTGTGTCATTAAACATGACAAAAGATTTCAAACCCACCAAAATTTAATGAAAAACCAAAGAGTTTAACTGCTCTTCATGCCAAATCTAACATGAATAAATTAGCATCACAGAGTATAGAATTAGTCAAGGTTAAATCTAACATGAAGTCCAAATAATAAATGAAAACTCAAAGAATAAGATCTACATACCTACTAAAATTCCAGCAGTTAAATTCAAGAGGCATAGATATGCATCCATAATAGCTTGTTGACCAATCATTAAAATAGAAACTTTAACAGTACCCTATCAAGCAGAAGAAATAAAAAATAACCAGATTAAAAACATATGATTCTATGAATTATCTACAAGTGCAATAAGATGATTATAAAAAATGGAATAATGGATAAAACAAAGTACTCACAGATTGAGTATTGCTATGCTCCATTTGTCTAATCAACAAAAGAACTTGGAGAAATGATATCTAATATGATAATAAATAAAGGATTCCAAGAGCAACAAAAGATTTATAAGATGTGAGCCACTATTTGATGAAGGATACAAAAGTGACCATCAATGTATAGTTAACTGCTTTGTTGTAATAGGCCTCAGTATTCAGAGAAGTTGCATTCAACAAGATTGAAGGAAAGCACTCGCCATCACCATCCATTACTGGACCCTCCATTAACCCCTCTAAATGGTAAAGCTCATGATTTCCATCTACTAATAAAAAAATAACTTAGCAAGTGGAAACTAGTACAATGGAAGTTAGTGTACAATCTAAGTATTATTGGATAATAAGAGAAAATAAAGCCTTGATATTCAACTAAGATAGCAGGAGGCTGAGTCCTAGTTGCAATGGCAATGATTGAGAGCAACACATGCATGAGAAGGACATAAAAACCATAGTTTCTTGAACATAACAAATTGGTTAAGATGATAAACCATGCCTGAAAAACGTTTTTAGTACATCAAACAGATTTTTTTTAAAATACATGGAAATGGTTATTATACATATGAAGACACTTTTGATTTTTGGTTTAAGCATAGAGAGGATGATATGCAGTAAAATCAAATTTTCAAATGACCCAAGCATCAATGATTAGACTGTCTATACCTCTGCTATTTCAGTCTCCTTGAGATGTTTCAAGTGAACATAATCATAGGAGGCTGCATCAAGAAGTTAACTTAAACTAAAAACACTTGGTGACCTCTTGACGGTCAAATACATTCAGTGGTTCAGATTCCTTCACAATTTTTAGTTTCCCGTATGACCAACTCTCCACTTCTAAATATGCTCTGCACAGGATTCTTTATCCATTTCAAAGATAAAAGAGCTACTAAAACATATACACATATTATAATTTAATAGATGCATAAGAAAATATCTTGTGCTCACAAATAATTCCAGAATATTAACTTTACAGCAAATAACTAGGCAAGACATTATCAGAAATTATATCATGGCTAATAAGAAGAAATCTACAAAGTCAAGTACCATTTTGTCTAGATGAGATCTGTGAAACTTGAGCAGCAATCTCTATGTGACAATGTTTCTCAATGTCATTAGTCAGAGCTGACAAGATACAGTAACAAAGTGAGAAAGAAACATAAATAAAAAAAAATAGGATCTAAATAGTAAAGATTATCCTACATTTTTTTCTAGGGAGTTTATCTTGGATCGATTCCTGAAGAACTTGGGAGGAGAAAACTCCAATCTGCCAGCAAAAGAAATTTTCAAAAAACAAATAAAGCCAATTACCTTCACGTGGAAATAACTAGGTCTGATATTTTTGGACAACTGGCATATACAATTGTGTTCAGTCATTCAAATGATGGCACTGATCTTAACTCCATTTCTATACTTCCAAGTTCCAGCAAGAACGTTTACATTAATTGTAATCTATGTTCCACTTCCATAGTGTACCTTTCATTTATTATCATCTCATGCAATAGTCCCATTTCTCCTTTTCCAGTCAGCATAAAGCAATAACAAAGAAACCATAGATCATACAAAAGAAAGATAATTATTAGAAAAATAAGTCTACAACTGCAATGCCAAAATTAACCCAAAGAAATCATCCAATTAATTATTTTGAAATGGGCAATCCCTTCCCAAAAAATCTGCTATATCAGATAGAAAAAGGATAATACAATCAAATTCTGAAGGTGAAACAAGATTTCAAATTTTGAGTCGTGCCGAAGTTTTGATTTATGATCAAAACGATATGGTTTCAGTACCATATTGTGTCATGCTGACAAGGTTTCAGTACTTTTTATATACAAATATATTAATTAAAATTTTAAAATACTTTTATTCATATTTGATTGTAACAAATGCTTTATTGAATTATATTTGAGATGTTGAAAAAAGGTAGATCCGCTACTTTAACGGCCCCTCAGAGCCGGCCCCACGGATATGGAGGCAGGTTCATGCAAGTACACAGACAACAAGCTCATGGTGAGGCAGAAAATGCAGGTCATTACCTCCTTAGGATCGACCCCTGGCAATTATGCTAGAGCGCCCACCATCTGTGCTTCGCTCTGGGGGCATATTTGAGATGTTGAAGGTTGACTTCAAGTTTGATATTATCTCACAAAATGTTTGATGCTTATTGAGTAAAAATCAATTTAGGGATAGTTGAAGTGTAACAAGTAGACATGATAGAATCAATAAGGTTTAAACTGGATTAATCTAGATTTATTTTGATTACTCCATATAGCATATTTAATAGGACAGTTCGATGTACGAAACTCCCACCAATGTAGGGTCCTAGGGAAGGATCTATTGTACGCAGCCTTATCTTGCATTGCATGAGGTTATTTCTGCAACTTGAACCTGTAACACGGCATCAACTTTATCATTACACCAAGGCTCCTGTTAGCCCCCTAAGTTCGTGGCTCAGCTGGAAATGAAAGATTTGGCGCTGCTCCTCGAATCCAGCATATTAGCCATGTGCGCGGGGCGCACAACAGGAAAAGCAACGGAAAAGGTGGTGCGCGGGGCACTGCCAAAGCCTGAGCCTTGCAGGAGGAAAGCTTGGCAATTCGGCGGAGCTAACATGCGCACAAGGCATGCTAAGATGCGGTGACGGATCGACGGCACACGGGGTGCTGTCTAAGCCCAAGTCTTACAGGAGGAAGACTTGGCAATCCAGCTGGCGTGGCATGCGCGCAAGGCATACCAAGATGCAGCGAGGATTCGACAGTGTGCGGGGCGCTGCCTAAGCCCAAGTCTTGCAAGAGGAAGACTTGGCAAATGTTCGAGCATGGCATGCGCGCAAGGCATGCCAAGAACAGGAACGACAGCGTGGGGCTCTCCAAGCCCAAGTATGCAAGAGGCAAATTTGGCGATCATCCAGGGCATGCTCATAAGGCATGCCAAGCACTAAAGCTACAACATGGGGCTTGCTTAAGCCCAAGTCAAGCGACGGACAGACTTGACAACCATCCAGGCAAGCATGGGCACAAGACATGCTAAGCAGTGGAGAATGCGACTGTGTGGGGGTGTTGTCCAAGAGCACCAAATTCAGTGGTCATGCGAGCAAGGCGTGTATGCACAACATGCCGAGCAGCAAAGGTGGGGCAGTATGCAGGGTCGTCTAACCTCAAGTCATGCTGGGGCAAAGACTTGGAATGTGGCGAACAAAGTGCAAGGATTGAACGTGATGGAACTAAGCATTAGCCGCAAGGCTTGCAGGAAAAACGGGTCGTTGCATGAGGTGGGCGCGTGCAACAATGGATGGAGCAGCGGGGGTTGTTTTGCCTAAGTTCGTGGTGCGAGACTTAGGCCATGCACAGTGAGTGCATACAAGACTTTGGCGCAGTGCCAAAGCGACGGAGCCATGGGCTAGGCGCGAGGTGCGCATACGAGGAGTTGGAATGGGGCCAAACCAAGCGGAGCCATGGACCATGCATCGGGCGTGCATACGGACTTTGGCGCGGTGCCAAAGATGCGAAGCCATGGACCAAACATCTGGCATGCGGACTGACATGTGGTGCGGTGCCACATCAGCGGACCATGGAGCAATGCTGGCTACCACTTGGCATGAAACCAATGAAGCTAAGACATGTAGCAAGAGAAGTTTTGGAAGTTGAGGCGGTTTTGCACATGTGGCAAGGTAGTTGGTGTAACCACCAAGTAACCACCATAACCTCCAATGTAACCACTACCTATGTGCTATAAATAGGAAGGGGTTGTCATTGGCATGGTGCATCCAAGAGCATCCAAGTACTCTAGAGACACTCAAGGGTGAGAGTCAAGAGAAGCATCCAAGGTGGGCAGTGGACACTTTGTGGGCAAAGTGTCAGGCATTGGCAAGGGGAAATTCTGTAGGAATTGTAAACAAAAGTGAGTGATCGGTATGGGCGGATCATGAGTGTTTTGTAAGTAAATTCTATAACTCTTCTCTTGTATTCCTTTTATACGGATTAATTAAAGGTTGAGAGTTTCTCCCGTAATCGTTGGCGTGTTGCTTGTTGTGGCTTTTCTGTGGGAATCTTGCAAATTGCATTGGGAATCCTTTGTGCCTTGTTGGTGCGTTCGTTGGAAGGCTGAGTCAAGTGTGGAACTTGATTGTCAAGCAAGAGAAATTTGAAGGCAAAAATTTACCCCTGTGACAGCTCCCCTTATAGTAGAATATTTTACAAAGTTAAAAATTATATATATGTGTGTGTTTTATTTTTCTTAATAATTTGTTTCTTCCATCTTAAAGAGATTGTTTTTCACTGTTTACCTAGTGCCTAGTGGACAGATGAAAGAAAAGAAACTAACTATCCTTTAAAGATATTTTCCCTCTATTTATCTTGTGGACGGATGAAGAAGGGAAAAAATTAAGAGAGGTAAAGAATTGAAATTAACTTTCTAAAAATAAAAATATAAAAAATACAACGTAGTCTTGTGGCAACCACAACTTTGCGGCTGCCTCTGCAACCTTGTAAGGTCGTTGCAAGGTCGTGGCTCTGTGTCAGTGACAATTGTCCAGCGAAATAATAAATTCCGCCCATTCGAATGGGCTCGACATCTATTTTATATCGTGAGGTGAAGTTGATTAACCTATTGTTTAATAAAGACTAATAATCTTATAAATGCAAGGTTTGAGGAGTTCTATTCTTGTCTTGCCTGAAAAGCAAACATATGTATTGGGGAAGAACACAAGACCACAACTTGCTACGAGGCAAAGGTGTTTGGAGGTTGAATAAAAACTCATAAGGAATATAAAATGAAAAGAATTAATACAAGGACATGCTATATAGAATCACCATACTATTTTCTAGGGGCTTTGCACACTTGTTGCTAGGTTATGCATGTAATTCTTAAAATGTCAATTGATCCATTAGCTTGTCAGACCCATGTCCAACCACTTTTGTGAAATTCGTATGCTTGAGTTAGAAATAATAATGATCAATATAAAAATTATTGTGTCAATCTAACTCCATTAGATCACAACTCTCTATTTCTAAACTCCATTACACAACTTTCCATCTCAAACAAAAAAAGGGTGTGATGACCTTCCCTATTTAAGATTTGATGCCCCTGTTTAGGTGGAAACTCCACCTAGGAATTGCAAGATCATTTTTAATCGACAACATAAGAAGTCGAGTGGTGGTTTCCCTTCACATGGCTAATCTTTCCAATCATCTCATCATGCTTAGGATTTTAACAAGGTCAACTTTGTTAACAATTGAAATAACTCATTTAATGAGATAATTGACTCCTTTACTTTTTGGGAATGGCCACCTGTCCAAAATGCTTAAGCCAAGTTAATAATGGCCCCCAAGGCTGGCACAGTTGGTGGGGGGGGGGGGGGCCTCGAAACTCGGCAAGTGATTTCATCTTCATCACCTCTGCAAAGCCCCGCCCATGCACTTGCCAATTTGGGTTCCTACTGAACTCACTCTCAATGGAGTGGGGCAGTCGTGAGGGGGCCGCTAACGTAGTGGTACCTCATTTTTTTAAAGCCAAGTTAATAATAGTTCACTAATTAACCCTAGAAAATATCTTCCCACTATTTTCCATGTGGAAATAAAATATGATGTCATATTACACATTTACAAAATAACAAGATGCTCTTGTTGCATTACATACAAACCGTCATTTCTTAGGGCTTTAATGAACCATAGAATCTATCTAATGTCAAATCATCTACCAAGGTTTTTTAGATCTTGTAAATTATGTCAATTGAAGCTTTCTTTAGTCTCCAATTAAATTAGACAAAAACAAAAATAAACTAAAAATATTCTAGGGAAGAAATAATGATATACCTAAAAAAGACTTCGAAATAGGAACTAATCCTAATTAGGAACTAGGAAAGATACTAAATTAAATTAAACTTACCAAAATAATCCAACATTCATAATAAGACTATTAACTTAAAAACTACATTAAATAACTTATCGTCCTATACAAGAGGATCTACCAAATAAACTT
The DNA here is from genome assembly GCA_024364735.1 of Boesenbergia rotunda. NCBI lineage: Eukaryota > Viridiplantae > Streptophyta > Magnoliopsida > Zingiberales > Zingiberaceae > Boesenbergia > Boesenbergia rotunda. The sequence goes on from JAGFNQ010000481.1 coordinate 59,712, forward strand.
CTCAAAATCTTAAACTTTTAAAACTTAAATTCCTAATGTACATTAGACACGTAATTAGAAAGTGAGACTAACAAGTATATGAGGGGTAATCAAAAAGTTAGAGCAATAAGTATACAAGGGGTAACACCATATTGTAGAAATTAGCGCATACTACTGAAACGAAATAGGGCATTATTTCACTTAAACATAATACATTAACTGAGAAAACAAAAAACGTCTCAGATCTCTGAGCTGTGTATATCATTCATTTAAATATGAAGAACTAACAAATACGAGGTTTACACCTTATAATACTTAAAGAATGTAAGGTTTAGTTTCCAAATTTTTCATGGAAGGTTGGATTCATTGATTAAGTATACATCTTTTACCTTCAATACAAATAGGCTATTGATAAGACGAAATCTCAGTCTTTCATGAAGCATCAAATATCCAAATAGAAATATAGAAATCATTTTAAGGAACACAAAACAATCTATTTCGAAAGAAGTCGACTAAGGCTAACTATAAAGACTGCAACTACATACCAAATGATAGGGATTGGAGAAGTAATCCTGTTGAAGTGGCTCATTATTAGGAACACTACAGGGGTCAATGCAAAACAGTATCATCAATGAGACGCACATATAAATGGGTAAAAAGTCAAATAAATTAACATGTATGTATGCTACCTTAATAATCCATGTAACAATAAGAAGAAAACAGGAACAACTAACAGATTGTGTATCTAATTTAATATAACTGAATTATGAATATTCTGACGAGTTTGTGTTGAATGATTACTGCTCATATGATATGTCACATTGACAAAATGATAATCATCAAGCCATGCATCTTTCAGTTGGCATTTGACAGCACAAATCTCATTTTTGAATCAAATTTTAGATATTAAAATTTTATAAGATTTTCTTTCATTGTCAAGTGGTACAGTTTAAACAACTCAATGCTGCGTTAACCACAAAAAAAAATAAAGACTAGAAATGTGAATAAATCAAAGAAGTTATTCTGATATCTTCAACAAATAACTAAGACTACAGTGAATTTTAGGTCCATGGCACGAAAATTGAATTAATGCTCAACCAAGTCAACTAACTCCTCTAAACCAAGAAGAACAAGAAATAAACATTGAAATCATTTCCGCAACCAGTAGCATCTCTCACCACATGGGAATTTGAAAAGGCTGCACATAGTTTACCATGCAAATGCAGAATCAGCAATCCATCGGACATGAAAAAGCAAGAGTTAAAAGGATGTAAAGATAAAAAAGAGAAAATTAGACACAAAAGGCTGTACCAAGTACTAGCAATGCTGAAATTAGTTGTAGTTCAGTATGATTCTAGACAGTCCACCGAGCAGCAGTGTGGTCTATGTCTCTATGGGGTGATCAATATTTTTTGGGGGTTGTTGAGAGAGAAATGAGAGACATTGGATAAAATCCGCGTGTGTTGGACACAACGGAGCTATTAAATTTATAGGGAAGAGTACATAATTACAGAATATTCAGTTGCCTTATTTTAGGCTAATTACATAAATGTAGAATCAACCTTATTAATCCTTGCTATATTTATAATATTCTAATATAAATGTAGAATCAATCTAATTAATACTTACTATATTTACAATATTCTAACACTCCTCCTCAAGCTGGAATATATAGGTTATATGCACCAAGCTTGTTACATATGTAGTTAATTCGAGGACTCCTTAGTGACTTAGTAAATATATCTGCTAGTTGATCATGAGAATTGACAAAACTAGTAGATATTTTTCCAGATATGACTTTCTCTCTGACAAAGTGACAATCAACTTCAATATGCTTTGTCCTTTCATGAAAAATTGGATTTGAGTCAATATGCATGGCGGCCTGGTTATCACATATAAGTGGCATTTGTGTAACCTTCCCAAACTTTAGTTCCCGAAGCAACTGTTTGAGCCATATAAGCTCCTGACTGGCTATGGCTATAGCTCGATATTCTGCCTCTGCACTGGATCTGGCCACAACATTCTGCTTCTTGCTTTTCCAAGAGACAAGGTTATCTCCAACAAATATACAAAACCCAGAAGTAGATCTTCTATCAATGGGAGATCCTGCCCAATTTACATCAGAATATCCTATGATTCGAGTGTGTCCTTTATCTTCATACAAAAAACCCTTCCTGGAACGCCTTTGATGTATCGAATAATGTGAATCACAGCGTCCCAGTGTTCTTCCCGATTTACCTTGACGGCCGGTGGAAAATTTCCGTGAAGCCGGATCGGTCGTCCGAGATTG